>ML820703.1:0-42223 GCA_009831015.1 Picea engelmannii
GGGTTTTGCCTTCGGTTGAAATGCACTAACTCTAGGAACTGCCAAAGAAACAGATACTAATGAATAATCTGCTTTAGAAAAAGCATGACGATCAACAGAGAGATTTTCTTTTTATTTATTTTTAATGTTTTGCAAGTAAAAACAGCAGCAAACTAACCTGTTGTTGGCTGTAGAGGATCATCCAGTACTTCTAAAGAGGAAAACATGGTGCCAACCACGGAAACCTCTGCACTGATATTAGTATTTCGAACTGTTTTCCCTCATTCATAGCAAGAGTGCTGTTGCATGCGAATTAGGGCAACAAACATAATGATCCGAAATGCCTTTGGGCAATTGAATAAGAGATTCCAGAGACACGAGGACTCGAAAAATTAGTTATCTGTGATATATGGTTATATCAGTCGATCATGCCACCGACTAAAACGAAGAATCTCAAGTCTCCTTGATAACTGACAGAGATTATACTAGTCAAATCTTCTATTTTTCCTCGGGCATTCACTCTTCTACGTTTTCCTCGCCCCGCCCAACGAGTAGCAGCAACAACAATGACATCAAATTTATGGTATAGATTGCGTTGTGACTGCTATAATATATATGAGATATAGGATGTATGGCTGGCTTATACATATATGAATGAAATATTGTGTTGCACGCTAGTTTGTATCGTCAAACTTTGCCCAATAGGGTTTTGGGTTTTTTAACGGTATATAAATGGCATCAAATCCCCAACTGTCTTGAATTATTACAGTGAACAATATATCCAAATATAGTAATAAAATGAAGTATTATCACTCGGATTCAAAACTAGAAACCTGGTAGATTGTGTTTGTGAATGATGATGTTCTTCTATCTATTATTATACCTGTCGGCATGGTATAGAGCATTAGTTCACGGTTGAAAGCCTATTAATTTGTTGGTTGATACAAATAAATTTGCATCTTCTCTATGGTTTCATATAGTTTCACATTAGGTATTGAATTTTATTATTTTTTATAGTTTCACATTAGGTATCGAATTTTATTATTTTTCTGAAATGTTTAAGTCTATTTATTTAGACTATGATTGGTTGATCAAATTGAATTCTTAATGTGTAGATGGTGGTGAATTTCATGGGATGAAGAAAGTTTTAGTGTAATTTGTTTCAAATATTTATTTACCTTTGCATTTAGCACCATTATTGAAAATCATTAACTGACACTGACACTCTGCTTACATTAATTGGCATTGGCATTCTGCTTCAAAAGTCGTTGCAGTTGATGTCTTTGATATGTCATGTGCACACCACTCCACGTTGATTATGTCCTCTGCACAAGCTTCTTTAGGGTGTTGATTTGTCCTCTACACAAGCTTCTTCACGGTGGTAACTTGCAAGAGGTGGTGACAACACATCCTAATACATCGATTTTTACACTCTTTCCTCTCAGACTGTCTAACATGTTCATAGCATTCAACCTTCAAGGCGTCCACTCCTTTATTATTACTCTTCCTATATTATTACTCTTTGTACATGCTATCATCAAGTGAGAGCAGAAGTTCATTGTATCTGCCAGGGAAAAATTCATGAAAAAACAATCGATGGGTGAGATCTTTAAAACTTTACTTTTGAGCATTGTATTAAATGAGCATAAATTAAAGTGCACCATTAAAGAAGGGAAAACTTAAAAATGAAGAGACATAAGCATCAGATCTGAACACAAAAACTTGATAATGGAGTTCGGCCCTAGTGGACTACGTCTTCGGGTCCTGCTCTCAAATGGGTAGGCTCTTTCATTAACTCAGCAAAAGAATTTGGCAGATAAATGAATATACCTCATTCTGAAATCAAGCTGCAGAAATAATACTCAGATCAGAAAGCAGACATCACCACTGGATTCGTGGCGTCGAATTACCCAAAAATGATTGTCTCCAAGCTTCGATCTGACTCTGGCACTCTGAGGCCCAAGAGGAATTATGTCTCGGTTTTTGTTCCCTTTGCACCATCGAATTATGACAGTCTATGCCTCGTAATACGTGCCCACGGTTGTACGATACGGTTGCACCTCCCCCCGGCTCTGGGCGGATTGCAATTTTTAAATAATGAAACCGGCAAATAACACTAACACTAGTGGCACGTTGGTTATGGCGGAGTTGTTTAGGTGTTGGGTAAGGCGAAGGTTCTGGGGTCGAACCCACTTAACTCCATTTTGGATGTTTGTTTGTTTGTTTGTTTGTTTGTGTGTGTGTGTATATATATATNGGTTGCTCCACTAACTATAGCGTTTCCGCTATCGAAACTTCTATTATTAGCTAACATTGGCGTGGTCCGCTAGATTTGGCGGACCCGCCATATTTTTTAAACAAAATTTCGTTCACGGGCCAACATTGGACATTTCCCGGGCTGCCACGTGTCACCCGATGATTGGGCCACATGGCACCCACTGATACGTCCAGCTGTACGATGACGTGGCTCTATCACTCTATACTGACATGTGGCGCTTCCCAGATGGTGCCACGCGGCGTTGCCTGGGGTGCCATGTGGCACTTTTCTATTGGTCCACATGGACCCCTGAAAATCTCAATAGCAGGTGACACATGGCATGTTGATGTCAACATCTCGTACGATGATGTCACCCTGCCATGGAAGTTGCTAACATCATGTTAACGTCAGCAGTACAGATGTTGATGTGTCCCCTGGTGACTGGCCATGTTTGACCACGAATATCTTTCAAACCATAACTCTGTTTGACGAGTCATTTGCACTGTTAGAAATCCTGCGACGCGCTCTTCGCGATCATGCCATTTTCACTGTTTTTTGGGAACTTTGAATTTTTGCCCTTTCTTTGTCTACTGGAGCCATTTTGAGCATTCTAAGTTGCCTTTGGGAGTTCTGAGTTATTCTTAGCCTTCTATGGATCCTTTTTGGATCACGCCTTCCCACTAAGAGCTTTTTGGACCACCAAAAGCTTTCATTAATCAAATGGTAAGTGAGGGAAGAGTCCCCTCACTTTGTCCTTCTCGATCCACTTTGTCTTGTTTGGATGTGTGCCTTTTAAGCCTACTCGAAGATAATCAACATCACCCCTGCGTGAAGTCCTTGTCCTCCTGTCTAGGATGATATCTTCCTGTAGCTCATCCAAGTACTCAAATGAAAACTCATCAACTCATGGTATTGGAACTTCCTCATCTTGATCCATGATCAGGGGAGGCTCAAAAATTTTCAAGTTCCCAACGTTTGCAACTAAGTAAATATGCATATAAGGTGGAAGATCCAGACGAAAAGCATTGATACCGCTCTTCTCCAAGATAGTGAGGGGTCCATAATGAATGGGCTTGAGTTTCTTGCCTTCACCCTTCAACCTCTCCGTGTTGATGTGAAGCCGTACCCGGTCTCCAACCTGGAACTGATGATCAACCTTGTGCTTGTCATGCCGAGCTTTATACTGTGCTTGACTTTTCTCCAATTGTTCCTTGACTGCCTGGTGTATCTGCTAAATCATCTGGATGAACTTGCAGGCTCTGTCCTCTGTTCATTCTTCATTTACATCGGCATCTCTCTTGTACATCAAGTCCAAAGGAACCTTTGGTAGGTACCCAAAACATGTCTCAAAAGGTGAACTCTGAGTGGATGAATGTAAATCTCGGTTATACGCATGTTGTACATAGGGTATCTGTTCATCCCATACCTTGGGACACTTGCTGCAGTAGCCTCGAAGCAAAAGTACCATTGTTTGGTTTACCAGCTCTGTCTATTCGTCGATCTGTGGATGGAAAGTAGTGCTCCTCTTCAATTTGGTGTCCATCATTCTCCATAAGCTAGTCCAAAAGTCCCCAAGGAATCGAGTATCTCGATCCGAGATGATAGATGTGGGTAATCCAAAGTGAACCCAAACATGCTGAAAGAAGAGATTAGCAGTCTACTTAGCAGTGTTCTGCTTTTTACAAGACATCAAGATACACATCTTGTTGAACCTATCCACTACAACATACAAATAATCATGACCCCCTTTGGTCATGGGTAAAACCCCTACAAAATCCATGGATATACTTTCCTGTGGATGGGATGGAACAGGAAGTGGTGAGTATAGCCCTAGTTTTCTATTAGTGGGCTTACAAGTAGAACACATCACACACCCCTTTACATATTTAGTTACAATTGATTTCATTTGAGGCCAGTAACAAAACCTTTGCAAATGAGCCATAGTTTTTCCTACCCCAAAATGCCCAGACACAAGAGAAGTATGAGCTTCTCGTATTACATGGACTCGTTCACTTGTAGGAATACATAGTTTTCCAAGATGGTAAAGTAACTTTCCTTGCAAACAATAGTTCTCTACCTGTGCACCAAGGGTTAGCTTCGTATATACTTCTTTAAAATCTTCATCAATGGCATATTGTTCTATATAGCTATCATGAGGTAAAGAAGCATTCTTCAAAATAATAGAAGCAACAATAGGAGGTCTAGAAAGCATATCAGCTACCTTGTTACTTGTACCCTTTTTGTACTTGATTACCAAGTGAAATTATTGTAGAAAACCCATCCACCTGTAGTGCCGAGATTGTTGCAATTTGGTTTGTGCTTGAAGATACTATAAGGGTTGGTGATCTGTATATATAATGGTTTCCTTCCCTAACAAGTAGTGCTTCCATTACTTTACACTCTGAACTAATGCATACAACTCTTTATCATATGTAGGATAGTTAACAACATCTTGGTTAAAAGTTTCAGAGTGATAACAGATAGGCTTACGATATTGCATTAGTACTGCATCCGTGGCGTATCCGTTGGCATCTATCTCGATCTCAAAAGGTTGTTGAAGATTCATCAATGCTAATACTGGTGCAGTACTGATCTTTCCCTTCAAAGTGTCGAAAGCTTTTTTTTGCTTTCCTTCCCACTAAAAAGTGTTCTTCACACTCGTTAAGGCATGCAGAGGAGTTGCTATGAAGGAGAAGTTGGGAATGAATCTCCTCCAATACTGGATTGCACCTAAGAAGCTTCGAACTTCAGTTACACTTTTTGGCTCAGGCCAATTTACAATTACATCAACTTTGGAAGGGTCAATTTTCAATTGTCCTCCTCCTACAATATGACCTAAGTATACAAGTGCAGTCTTGCCAAATTCACATTTAGACAATTTTACATACATCTTTTCCCTTTGCAAAGTATCCAATACTTGTTTTATATGACTCACATGCTCATCCCATGTCCCACTAAAAACAAGAATGTCGTCTAAATATACAATCACAAAGTCATCTACTAAAAGCCTGAATACATCATTCATCACACACATAAAAGTTTTCGGAGCATTAAAAAGCCCAAACGACATAACCGACCACTCAAAGAATCCTTGTTTGGTTTTAAAGGCAGTTTTCCATGCATCATGTTCTGCGATTCTGATTTGATGATATCCACTGCGCAAATCCAACTTAGTGAAATAGGCAACATTCTTCAATTGATCAAGTAAATCATCTATGCGAGGAAGAGGGTACCAATTTTTCATCGTGATTTTATTGAAGGCCCGGTAATCGACACACATTCACCATGTGCCATCTTTCTTTGGCACCATCACAATTGGAGAACCACAAGAAGATGAATTAGGCCTGATGACCCCTTGATCCAATAAGCCATGTACCTGCTTCTTGATCTCTGTCATCTCCACAACTGACATCATGTATATGCCCACATTAGGAAGAGGAGAATCTTGTTGAAGATGTATCTCATGTTGGATTTCCCTCTTAGGAGGTAATCCATCTAGTTCCTGAAAAATATCATCATACTTAGAAACAATATCAATTAATTCATTTTTATGAGATGGATCACACCCTTGGAAAGCGTCGGATGTCCCGACATCTTTCTCTCTGATGACCATGAGTACATATCTCTTATTAGTGTTTATGAGTCTTTTCATTTTCCCTGCACTAACAAGTGTTGTATTTACCCTCATACTATGAGCTCTAACAATATTCCACTCCCCCCTTAGTAAGTTGCTATTTGTTCTCATGTCGAAAGAACACTGTTTTTCTATCATAAAGATAAGGACTTCCCAACACTATGCCAGATATATCAAGTGGTACAACATTCAAATCAACTTCATCAATCAATTTTGAAGCGATAGCAAATCTGATCCTACATTGTTTGGTGACATTAATTTTTGCTTTGTCACATACCCAACCAAGAGGATAAGGTTTTAGATGTGGTTTCATTTCAAGACCCATTTTCTTGACAAATGCTTCAGATATTAAGTTTACTTAGGAACCCAGATCAAATAATGTATCTATCTTAGTATGTTTAGATACAACTCTTATGTAAAATAACTCATTCCTCTTTCGTTCATCAACATGAGATTCATCATTGGAACTAGAACTAGCATGAAGATAATCTTTACCTTGTACTCCAACCTTTGTGATCTTTCCTTCATCTCCTGAATCGGAACCAAGATCTTGTTGTACTGTAGCAACGGTCTTTGTCTTCCCCTTTCCATCGAATTGTTTCGGTTTCTTTTCCAGATGCGGTTTCCAACAATGTTCTTCATTGTGACCGTTCTTCTTGCAATGAGTGCAAGATGGTTTTCCTCCTTCTCTCGTCACTGTAGCGGTCTTCTTGTCCTTCCTTTTTAACTTCTTAAAAGTCTTTTGTGGGAAATTGGAAGGTTTCTATATGGGATCTTCTTGAACATGTTTCCCCATGTTTTGAAGGTGAGTGGCTTGCACACAAAATTCGTTAAGACTAGTGGGGTTAAACAAGAGCAAAGTATGTCGAATATATCTGTGAAGTGCGCCAATATACTTCATTAAAGTCTCATAAGAATCCAAAGGAATGTTCAATGCAAGAGCTTTCTTCCTAAATTCTTCTGCGAAACTTTGTACAGTTTGTCCTTTACTTTGCCTTAAAGTTTGTCATTCCATCATTGTTTTATGTAAATATCCTAATGGATAAAATTGCTTCCTTATCGCTGATTTAAATTCTGACCATGAGGAAAGAAGCTTACCACACTTACTTATGTCCTAAATCTTTCTCTCCCACCATACAAGAGCGGTGCCTTCCAACCAAAGAGAATCCAATTGCACTTTAACTTCCTCTTCATCAATATGTTGGACACGGAAATACACATCAACCTGGCGGATCCAATTATCTAGCTTTTCAGGATTAGCATCTCCATTAAACATAGGTAAAGCAAAATTTACATCAAGCTTTAATAATGGTTTCTTAAAATAGGCTTTATGGCTAGAATGATGAGAATGATGAGAATGCTCAGAGGAAGAAGAACTAGAACTCGAAGGTGAAGATGGAGGCTCAGGAGGATCTCCTCCAGCCCCTTGGTTTCCCGAAGCATCATCATCTGCATGTGCTTCATTTTTCTTCCCTTTCTTCTTCATCTTCTTCTCGTAATCTCCATACATTCGCTTGACCATTTCTAACATGCGATAAAATACCATGTGAAAGTTTTTCTCTTGTTCATCACGCTTGTCCTCTTCTACCATTTTCTTCCTTCTGGATACACGACCAACTTCGGAATTGAAAGTCTTTAGAGTTCCTTCACCCTGTTTATGCTTGGCCCTAGTAAGCATTCACACTCAACAATTCAAATCAAAGACAACTACTCTGATACCAACATGATACAGGATCTTTTCATCGTGACTTATAAAGAATTGTATTAAATGAGCATAAATTAAAGTGCACCATTAAAGAAGGGAAAACTTAAAAATGAAGAAACATAAGCATCAGATCTGAACACAAAAAACTTGATAACGAAGTTCATCCCTGGAGGACTACGTCTCCGGGTCCTGCTCTCAAATGGGTAGGCTCTTTCAGTAACTCAACAGAAGAATTTGGCAAATACATGAATATACCTCATTTTGAAATCAAGCTGCAGAAATAATGCTCAGATTATAAAACAAACATCACAACTGGATTCGTGGCGTCAAATTACCCAAAAATGATTGACTCCATGCTCCGATCCGACTCTGGCACTCCCAGGCCCAAGAGGAATTTTGTCTCGGTTTCCATGCCCTTTGCACTTGCAATTATGACAATCTCTGCCTCATAATCCATGCCCGCGGTTGTACAGTACAGTCACGCCTCCCTCTGGTTCTGGGCGGATTGTGATTTTTAAACAATGAAACTGGCGGATAACACCAAGCAACACCGATGGCGCGTTGGTTATGGCATAGTTGTTTAGGCGTTGGGTAAGGCGGAGGTTCCGGGGTCAAACCCACCAGACTCCGTTGGCTGCTCCGCTAACTATAGCAATTCCACTATCGAACTTCTATTGTCGGATAACATTGGCGTGGTCCGCTAGATTTGGCGGACCTGCAATATTTTTTTAAAACAAAATTTCGTTCACGGGCCAACATTGGACATTTCCCGGGATGCCACGTGTCACCCAATGATTGAGCCATGTGGCACCCACTGATACACCCACATGTACGTTGACATAGCTCTGTCACTCCATACTGACACGTGGCACTTCTCGGATGGTGCCACATGGCATCGCCCAGGGGTGCCATGTGGCACTTTTCTATTAGTTCACATGGACCCCTAAAAAGCCCAATGGAGGGTGACATGTGACAGCCTCTGGTGCTTCCACGTGGCATGTTGACATCAACATCTCGTATGATGGCGTCACCCTGCCATGTCAGCTGCTAACATTAGCAGTACGGATGTTGATGTGTCCCCTGTTGACTGGCCCTGTTTGACCGCAACTTTGACCGCGAATATCTTTCAAACCATAGCTCTGTTTGACGAGTCGTTTGTGTCGTTAGAAAGCTTGCGACGCGGTCTTCGCGATCATGCCATTTTCACTAAGTTTTGGGAACTTTTATTTTTTTGCCTTTCTCTGTCTACTGGAGCCATTCTGAGCGTTTTGAGTTGCCTCTGGGAGTTCTGAGTTATTCTTAGCCTTCTCTGGTTCCTTTTTGGATCATACCTGATGCATATAAATTTTTGATCTAGTTACAGTGTCATACACAAAATTCCATTTATCTGATTGATGATTGTTGAACTAACTAGGCATACAGAAAATGCAATCCAACCTTGTATAGAAAAGGGAAGGGAGGGAGGAAAACTTCCATTTACCTAATTGATTAAAGAATGAGGGAATGGAGAAGCATCTTGGAAGCGCTACCTTTACAAAAGTTAAGGTAGAAGCAACCGCATCGAACTGTCTCCCTTTAGCAGGATGTTTCCACATGCATTCCACAACATTGTTCATAAAGTCCCAACCTACATTGCAGTGATGGTCTCATGTTGGACTTTGATAGCATCTTCGTGTTTTTTCCAGTGCTTGGTATTAAAATTTTGCAATTTTCAGTGAAACAAAGAGAATGGGAATGTTGAGTTGCACTACATTACCTGATGTTAAATATGTATCTTGTTAATATTGTGATGCGATATTTCCTTTTTCCAAAGTTACAAAAGTATATGATATTACATAAACATATAAAGTATATAGAGTGAATAAACTATAAAATTGATAGGGGTAATAGGTAACCAATTTGATTTGTTGGACATGTATTAAGTTTCTTTAATGGTGTATAGAAACCATCTACAAGGAGTTAAATACTTTCCCTTACAAATGAGGATTCTATATTCGTGGAAGTTTGAACATAGACTATGTCTATGTACCAATCCCAACCACTAAACCATAGTTAGATAAATATATGTGAACAACAAAATATTTATAATGGTATTTTCTAAGTTTTAGTAGCATTATTACTATATTCATTGTTATGAATTTCTAGTTTATCACCATATATAATATTTTTAGTCGATGTGCTTTGAGTGAATGCTTCACTTATCATCGAGGCAATGAGAAAATGAAGGATGTGTTGCAAAACAAGGAGGATGAAAGAAGCCCAAAGGAGTCGGATCCATTGCTAAGGACCAAGGAATTTTTCACTAATGGGCAAGGTTCAATTCTTGTGAGGGTTGTTCCTGAAGCCATGAAGTCACCTTGAGGTAGTGGTCGAACGCATGGTTGCACCCAAAGAAAGTATATAAATTGATCTTGTGATCCATGCACACATACGTGGATCAAATCCCACCCCCGCGTCCTTCAAAATTTATGGATTTCATAGTGATCCAAGGTAAGAGATAGGATTTGAGGCGACTAGGGTTATGTAGGAAGTCAAAGTTTTCTAAGGTTTGAAGCCACTAACAAGATGTCATATGATGACATAGTGAATTACATGGAGGATATTTTTTCAAAGGCTCAAATTTTCATCGATGGGCCTAGTTGCTAGTGGAGGCATGAAAACTACAATATATTAGTTATTGTCCAACATGGAGGAGGGGGATCGAGTACATGTATATCCACCCGTTATCAACGGTGGAGTGTCATTAAATGAGACAATACTAAAGGAAAAAGATGTTGGGGGACTTAAAGTGTATTCAATTCAACTTTATGGTCCTTCGGTAATGTTAAGGGCGTACTTTATTAACCTTCTTCTCTAGTCATTCACACCTATGTTAATGTTCCTCTACCAATTCCTTGTTCTTTGGATGAGTGGAAGAAGGTAGATGTCAAGCAAGACCCAATGGTAAAGTCATTGATGCCATTATGGGAGGGTGGGGTTCTAGGGACTGGGAATGCTCTAAATTTGTCTATTGCAGAGAATTTAGGGTTGGGAAATGGGAAGGAAACTTTCAAGTCCTTGTTTGAATGTAATGGTGGTGAGAAGGGTTGAAAAATAAGTGGTTGTGATTATGAGTTGAGGCATAGTAAGAGGTTCATGAAAAGGAAGGAAGCTTGGTATGTCTCGTATTGGGGGACAACATGAAGATGCATCAAGTTGTTGGACTAGCCTATCAAGTGTTGGTGGGACATTTTAAGGGAAGAAGAATGTGTACCAAAACTCTTAAGGAGTGCTTGACATAATGTTCAGAGTCGATTGTAGGGTATCGTACTCAATATCGTCTACTTACTATAGGGTGGATGGAATTTTCTTATAGGTCTTTAGAGGATGTAGATAATATTTTAATTAAACCCTTGAGTTGGGATTCGACCATGTTAATTCTAAAGAAATGGAATCACCTTTTTATGCAAAGCTAGAAGAATCCCACATTATTCCTATCTAGGTTAAGCTACCTAGACTTCCATTGGAATTCTAATTGCCTTTAGTGTTTAAGGAAATCAAGAATTCTATTGATTCATTTATGGAAGCATATTTGAGCTATATGGAGTCGAGAATTATGAGCATTGAGTGAATTCTTTTTGGCCTAGATCTTTGGGAGGGGTTAGCAGATGAGATGTTGATTCAATGGGGTCCAATTAGTACACACATGCAAAGCTTGGACTATTCAGGGATCCCATTTAGGTGCATTAGATGTCTTTGTTATAGTCATTTGGTAGTTGATTGTAGTCTTGAGCTCAATAACTAGGTTTGGGTCAAAATGAATGACCTCAACTTGGTGTTGAGGTGAGGGGGGGTAATTGTAATATCAATATGGAGAGTGGGTCCATTCAAAATGATGTAAGGGTTTAATCAAAAAAGGCAAAGGAGGCTCATAAATTCTTTGATGCTCACCCTGAGGCTAGAGATTCTTCCAAGTCTAGTGGTCATGTTATTCAACCTATCCATGAATGTGCTTGTGGAGAGGCCAAGGAAGCAAATATACATCCTTAAGGAGACATTAGTAAGGAAGTATATTCTTGATTCTCATCATATAATTTTCGAAAATTTGGAAAGTATAGATTTAGTTAAAAAGGACACATCGTCTTCTTATATTGGGAATGGAATACTTGTTGAGTAGGTTCTTTTACCTATTGAGGATGAGATAAATTTTGAAATGTGGGGGGGTATAGTCTAAGAACCCAAAATATATTGAGAGTTGCATACCTCTAGTCAAATCATGCTCCTCTTTTGAGAGATATTTGAGGGTTCATCCAAATATTTGTCAAGACTTAGGCTTCTTGGTCCTAGGGTTGTTGAATAAGGGGTATAAGTTGTACCAAGTCTAAATGAGGTTGTTGGTCTTTGTAGACCAAGAAGGGTTGGAAGTCTACCATGTTTGCAACACAAGAAATGACTAGAAAGGAAATTTTGGTTGGGAAGCAACGTCCTATTGAAGGAGTCCTTAGAGCAATCAGATATACTACTAGTGTAAGAGTCTATGGGTGATGGACATACATGTGTTTATGATTTGGGAAAGCTCTTTGGAGATTGGGAATTTTGTTATATGAACCTAATGGGTTATTCTATGGGTTTAATTTCAACCCAGCAAAAAAGAAGCTTCAAAGTTCTATTGTGTTTTCCTTTGAATCGGGTCTAGACACAATGTTATGTACTCGAAACCTTGGAGAAGAGATCACTATTATAAATATACACGGGCCATGTGTCGATAGGGTGGTCTACTAGGATAAGATTTTTTCCATAAACATCCTCAAACAAAGAAATATAATCATCGATGGAGATCTAAAATTTTCTTGGGGAGGGTGGAAATTTGGGGCCCAATTACAAGTCTTGATGCACTTTTCCAAATATTTTGTGTGAAAATTGGAAGATTAAGTCATGTGACATTGAGCCCGTGAAATTAAAACCCACCTAGAGGATTATGAGAACTCGAGTAGGGAGACTTGAAAAGTGCATTGAAAGGTTTTTGGCAAATGATTCCTTTATAGAGATTCTAACAAAATTAGAGTGGATATGGTCTAATAGATAATAAAATCACATGCTGATGTTCTTGGAAATTGCAAAACTTGGGTATAAGCCACCTAACCCTTTTAAATTTAATTCAAATTGGCTATTGGAAGAGGATTATGTTAGGATGGTAAAAGAGGCACGTATGCCTTTTGATGAGTCTTCAAGAGAATCGGTTGCAGTACAATTTGAGAGGAATTAATAAAAAACTAAACACACCTAAAAAGATTGAAGATGAATAAGAGTTAGTGAATGTGGAATCTATGTTGGAGGAGTTGTAGAATAGAGAATAGGCTAGCTTTCCTGATAAGGGTTTTAAAGATGAGGTCAAGTTGCTAGAGCAGAAGAGGAGAAGTCTATTTGCAACCAGGGAAGAAGCATGGAGGCTCAAGAGTAGGGCTATGTGGTTGGAAAAAGGTGACGATGATACAAAATACTTTCATGAATTTGCAAACCACCATAAAAATGTTAATACAATTTGGAACACACAAAAGAAAGAAGGGTCCATTGCCTATGGTTTTGAAGATATTACTCAATCGAGTGTGGATCACTTAAAGAATATATAGAGGAAAGTCAAGTGACTATTATCGAAGTGGTTAAAATGACCACTTTCTTCCAAAACACCATTAATGAAGAAGACAATCAACAATTGTTGGAAGCGATATCAAAGGATGAACTTCAATAGATTACACATAGTTTTTAGAAGGATAAGAGCCCTGGGCCAAATGGTTGGCCCATGTAGTTCTTTCCAGGGTTCTATAATTTACTAGAAGTAAAGTTAATGAGGGTTATAAATGAATCCAAAACTTATGGGAGGGTTTTGGTAGCTTTTAATTCCACTTTCATTGCATTAATCCCCAAGTTTAATAACACTCGTTCCTTTGATCTATATAGTCAAATATCATTATGTAATTGTGTATATAAAAGTATTGCTAAGGTTATTGAAATGAGATCCAAGAGATTAATATCAAAATCCATTTCATGTGAGCAATTCACGTTTTTGTCTCGTGGACAAATTTATGAGGCAATTGGTGTAGCACAAGAAGGACTACACAAAATAAAAACTAAGTTTATTTTGTGGTGACCAAATTAGACTTCTCTAAAACATATGATAGGGCAAGTTGTACGTAAATGAAAATGATTTTGATATAGTAGGATTCAATGTACACTTTGTTAACTAGGTAATGAGCTACGTGACATGTATCTTTTGCAATTTTAATCAAAGTATCAGCTTCTAAGTTTTTTGGGCTACGTAGAGTGTTGAGGTGAGGATGCCCTATCTCTATGTTGTTGTTTCTTATTGTTGTTAAAGGTCTAAGCAAAACACTCATCAAGGAAAGAATAAATGGGGCATTTAAATGTATAAAAAATGGAGGTGATGCTTTTCTATCACAATTCACATTTGTGGATGATAATCTTATTTTCTGTGATGGTACAAGGAGGGATGCTCTTAAGCTTAGAGAAATATAGGAACTACATTGCACAAATACAAGTATGTTTGTTAATATCTAGAAATCACTAGTCTCCTTCTCTAGTTATATGAAGAGGAAGTTGGGTTTATTTCTTAGTTATTCTCATATCAATAGATCGATGTTCATGAAGGGATAAAAGATTTAAGTTTTTATCTCAAGCCCAATGACTATGTTAAAAGAGATTGGTGCTCACTTATAGCCAAGGTAGAAAAGAGAATATTTATATGGTGCAGTCAATGGCTCTCTCGAGGTGGTAGAGTCATATTAATCAAATATGTCTTAAAGTCCAATCATGTGTATTGGATGTTATTGGTTCTTATTCCCAAGGGGATATTGGAAAAGATTAGGCAATTAAGTTATAGATTTCTATGGTCTAGAACTAGGGAGAAAAAAGGGATTGCACTGGTCAAATGGCCATCAATGGCCATTCTGAAAGTTGTGGGAGGATGGGAATTGAATAACATCCATACCTTCAACAAATCTTTGGCTACTAAATGTGTTTGGAAGTAAGGGACTTTGGTGTCAATGTGGTGAACCAACTCGGTTCATACACGAAATATGCAAAATACTTGGAATATAAAGAAAACTACAAGGACAACAAACAATATGTAATAAATGTAGATGAGAAATGAATATGAGATGCTTGATTACAACTGAGGGCCCCGTTATATATACCTAGACGAAGTTCCCTTTCATTAGTAGTCATGTCTTTTGGATAAGACACATCTTTTCATTAATTAATTATTATTTATTAATTTTATGTTATTTATGTTCATAGCATTGTCTTCCCCTTTAGAAATGTTTTATCCTCAAAGCATAGTGAGGGAAGGATTGGACGTTTCTTTGGCTTGTAATGTCGTCGCATAATTCGTTGTTCTATCGTATTTGATGATACAAGACGATATGAACCTCTGAGTGTTGAGCAAACAATTTGAATCGTAAAAGATCTGATCATCCTAATTCAATCCTTTGTGAAACATTACACTTCCATGATGAATTGTTATCATGAGATTTAATTGTGCCGATATCAATATTTTTCGAAAGACAAGTAAGTTGTTTTTGTCCTAGGTGATATTGATAATCTGACTGGTTACGATATTTTCTTTTATGATTTGGATGTTGATAAGGAGTTCTTGTAGCATGATTTTCCCTTATTGTACTTGTATCATTTTCTTTCAGAGTTTTCATTTCTTCATGCACTAACGTTGCATTGTTAATTGATGAACCTCTATTAGTAAGTACACTTGGAATTTCCAACGTTTGTACTCCAACATCTGACGTTGTTCTGACTTCAACTGGATTTTTATTTGTTTCTTTCTTTGCAACTTGGATTTGTACAACTAGCGATTTCTTTATTTCAATGGGATCGGGCATTATTTCTTTATCAATCGATGATTTCATACTGGTAAGTTCTTTTGATGTTTCTTGTTGTGACTTCTTCTCACATTTTAACTTCTTAATCTGTGCGATCAAGTTCTGACTATGATTCTTGAGGCGATAATTTTTTTCGTTTTTATCTATGATAATTTTATCAATTTCTTTTTGCATATTTTGCATTGATTTTTTATTTTCTAGAAGTATAACTTTTGAGATATGTTTAAAGTCTTCGAGTGTTACTGAATTTGGCTCCAATGCAATGTTTTGTAATGTTATCTTTTTCTTCTTATAGGAGAATGTCAAAAACTTTTTCTTGTTGTTTAAGATGAAAGACCCTAGTTTTTCCATCCAGGGTAAACCCATAAGTCTGTCACCCTCATTGCTCCATAATGATCCAATAGTGGATTATGATACAAAGGCATAATTCTCAATATTCAATTGTAAATATGTTATAACATATTGTTTCTCATTCCAGAAGTCTAGTTTTTCAATTATATTTGACTCGAAAATTGCTAATCGGTTAGCAAATTCAATACTAACATAATTATTACGTCTAGTGGGCACAATAGAAATAGTTATATCCTTCCCTCCAAGTGTCCCTTTGACTCTAAGTAGCACTGAAGCAAAATTCCCTAGAGTTTTAGGGAATCTTCCTTTGTCCTCATTACTAGGATCCATTTTGCTTTCGTGAGTAATTTACATTAAATGATACCTTGAATAACTTTTTTATAATATCAATTTCTTTTAGTTTTCCTTGTAACTTTTGAACTCAATTCTTTATAACCCTTAAATTTGAAATTCTTCGTTTTACTCTTCTTTCTCCGATCGATATATATATATATATATATATATATATATTAACTTGGGATAAGAATAGAATAAACTTTAAATATTCATTTTTCTTTTATTTATCACTGACTTTACCTCTTGTAACTCACTTGAGAAAGTTCTAAATATATGTTGGTCTTGAAATATATGTATATAAAAATTTGATTTAGGCTCTTAGTACTTTTCCCTTGTAATATATCTTTAACTTTTTTTATATCTTTTTGAGTTGTATGATTTTTAATAAAAACCTTTACTATTTTCACTTTATTTTTAAACCACCTTTTCCTTTTTTAATTAAATTTTTTGAATAACTCTTTATTTATTTTTAGTTTTTATAAATTATCTTCCAAAGTCTAACAGTCATATCATAATGTTTGTTGGTCTGAATCGCCCATATGAGAAACTGATTCAGCCAGTGCAACAAAATGGACGTAATAACAAAACTAAATTGTCCATGAAATGCTAAATTAAGTTGATTGTGCAAGAGTCTATGTCTAGGAGTTACAACGCCATATCGAGCCCAAAAATACTCATAGTGTCTCATATCAAACAAACTAAAAAAAAACAATATTTGAGCCCATAATTATCAAAACTCACAAAACCAGAACCTGAGCCCATAAGTAGAATTAAGATTTAGGTGGATGCCCAATCTTCACCTCTGTCTCACGCGTGGCCATCGTCGAAGCGTTGGTCGCAAGTGACACCGCATTCTCTGCCCGAGCTAGAACAAGATCTGGAGTGTGAAGGGAGCCAAACAGAGTGGTGAACAAGATCTCCAACCTTTCCCCTCGGCGATCCATTATCTCCATCCAAAATCACAGGTCGTCCAGGTCTCGTCTGACATCAAAGACTAAGCTTTACATGACTTCCCATGAGGCAAGGAGACACGGGCATTCTCTATAGTCTGAGCAAGAGTGCACCTGGGCTACTGGAGGGGACTCCACCATGGGAGCATTGGGGGAGGAGGGATGTTGGGGATGGATAGGAGACACGGTCAAAGGATCCAGAGGGATAGAGGGTGGTCGTGAAGAGGAAGGCACGTCTGGAGGAGCACTCAAGGTGAAACCCGATGAATTTCCTTAATTAACGTACCATTCTACGTGACAGGCCTAGGGAGAAGACAGAGGGGGAGGGCTACGCTGACCAAAGGAGGACAAGGAAGAGGAGGAGGTCGAAGAATTGGGCAACAGACGATTATCTGCAAGAATTCTATTAGCCATGCGATCATATGTTCGGTACCAGATTGGGCCTCTCTTCAGACACCCTCAAAGCCGCCATATTACCAGGAGAGGAAAGGAGAAGGAATGCAAATCATACCCAGAGAGTCGAGGGAAGAGATTGAACCAGAGCTCAAAGTGGGGAGGTCGCATAACAAAGTAGAATGAGTCGTGAGATCCCAACAAAGGAGCAATAGTGCGACATATGATCCAGAAGGTGGCCTTGCACGAGCGATGAGGTGATAGAGCGATGAGGTGATAGATCAGGTGGGTCATCCTTCACCATGACGAAATCAACATAGATGGCATGCAGGAGCATGAAGGAAACATATGCTCAGGAGTGAATGCAGGAGGGAGGCATAAGAGCGGTCATAAATAGGGGAAGGGTGATGCCACTGGGAAGTTCACGCAACCTCAACAGGCTGGAGACGCACCACCCGTCCCACTTGACATGTGTGTTCGCTTAACACCCCATCCGAGGGGGATAACCCTCTACTTGGTAAATGTATCTTTTGACCTTTTACTAGCCTCTTTTTATATTTTCAATTGTATACTCTTCACTTCATAAAGTTTATGTTAATATTTTTGACTCTTTAATTTAATTTTATTATGAATCCCTCATCACTAGACACAACCCTTGACGCACAGATGGAATCGATCGATGATTTAATCTAATTTGTACATAAACGTATGGCAAGTTAACAACACACGAAGGAACTAAAATGCATTTGCATCCCGTGTATGAGTAAAATTGGGTTGTAATTAAGTCATACGGACTGCAATTTGGTGGTGGATAGGTATGAAATTGTCATTTGTATGGATGAAAGAGGAAATAATTGGTGTTTGTACAACTCTCACAATACGACGGTTGGTATGACGAATTTGATGACTGAATGGGACAGTACAAATAATGGCCTATAATGCGATTATACGACTGATAGAAATTGTGATTGTACAATTGTTACTGTACAACTTTTGTTTATTTGTTTTTATTTTTTGGTTTGGATGATATGTGCATCAATAGTTGCTAACAAAGGTTTACACTATTTTAGAAGTTGCACCATTCATATAAGTCTAAACCAAATGAAATGATTGTGTTTTTCTAAAAATATTGGCTTCAAAATGTCACTATCAGATGGGCCAATCCATTCTTGAATCCCTACTGCTTATGTATATTTCTTCTTTGATAACTCTTTAATAACCTTCCTTATTTCTGGTTTACTTTTTTTTTTTTGTAAATAAAAGTAGTATTATATTAGGAGCTTCCAAAAAAAAACCAGGTCAGCATTGCCATGTCATCCAGGCCGTAGTTACTGGACTGCCCCATCATGGAGGAAACCAGTCCAGCCGGCCTGGTAGAGTTGGGCTATTAAGCCTTAAACAAAATAGACAAAGTATAACGTGTCTGAAGCAGTACTATAGTCCCTAGACTAGACACCTGGAAACTAAGTAAAGTATGACTAGACACCTGGCTGGTAAGGCGACCAAGTGGCTGGGAGATCCACGGGTTCATGCTCTGAGTGCCCAGTCTCGTCTTGCTCCTGCGTGCGTACAACTGCAGCGTCGCGGTCCTCCCGCATCGCCTCCTCCTTGCTCTGGTCTGGTGTGCCCGCCTCAGTCTGCAAGACTCCATCTCCCTCGATTCCAGAGTCTTCGTCTTCGGCCTCTGCATCAGAATTCGGAAACAGTGCATCGCGCAGGGATGCCAGGATCTGGAGACAGTCGGCCACCTTGATCTCCGTGACCTCCACCCGAAAGTGCAAGTCGGCGACCTCCTGCCGAAGCTCAAATACCAGGGTGTACAGAGTGGYGAGGCTGTCCCGGAGGTGTKCTTTGTCAAAGGRRGTCGGGCTDCCTATCCCTGGCRGACTGGATGGACGCGGAGAGTCTTGGCCATGGCCCAAGTTGCTGGCRGGAGGTTGGGAGGGGCCGGGGTCGGAAAGAAGCCGATGCATCGTAGTTGAAGAAGATGGGATAATGGCCATGGAGCTAAAATGCGGAGGCTGCAAATTCACCGAAGATGAAGCGATTTGAAGGCTGGGCTGAGAGTCGCCTGAGGAAGTGTCTGGTGAGGAGAGCGAAGGTCGTCGGGGCTTCCACGATGCGCCTCGCCGTGGTTTGCCTCGTGGCCTCGGCATGGAACAGTCGATGAGCAGTGCAGAGGGAGCGTAGACCAGAAAATGACAGGGGACACAAACGAACCAGGGGAAACAAGCGGGGTGGCTGCCGAGCTTTGGCAGATTGATCCCGAATATCAATAGCGTYGCCATTATAGCCCAACTCATATGGAGGTGCAGCGAAAGGACGTAGACGTAAATGCCCCTCATATCCGGAGTTGATGCGATTAAATACAGGGTGGGGTGACGGGCCTTGGCACATGCCTGGCCTGCGTGTCCAGACCACGGCTGCCTGTACCTTCCACCGCCAACTGTCTCGTTATACCGTGTGACACCCCATCCGGGGATATTTCTGGTTTACTTTAAACTCACAACAAAATGATTATTTCGTCACATTAGCAATATCGATTTCCTTTATTTGCAGCGGATATATTTTTCTTTAACTGTATTTCTAAACTACAAAGGGCCAAAGGTCTCATGTGGTCAAAGACCTAACGGTTTTGTTTCCAAGGGAAATGAAATTTTGACTAAAATTCTAGTGACCAAAGGCCAGATCATATTCGCTCTGATACCAAATAAGGTGAACCAACTCGTTTCATACATGAAATATCCAAAATACTTGGAATATAAAGAAATACATAAGGATAATAAATAATATATATAATACATGTATATTAGAAATAAATATGAGATGCTTGATTACAACTTAGGGCCACATTATATATACCTAGACGAAGTGCTCTTTCATTAATAGTCATGTCTTTTGGATAAGACACATCTTTTGATTATAATGTCTTTTCATTAATTAGTTATTATTATTTATTATTTATATTATTTTGTATATATTTATGTTATTTATATTCAAAACAATAAGTTACAATTTAAAAGTATATATTTCGAGAATTTATGGAAGAGTGGATAAGGTCATCAAAATAAAAAATGTAAAAATGCTTGAATAATCTAGAAGGCTATGATCCTAGCCTTCCTTTTAACTGGTCAATGACCAATTTGGAGGATTGGGAATGGGATGAGAGTGAGGATTGGCAAAGATCCTTGGATTAGTAGTGGTGAAGGATTCAAGTTGTCTAACGTTTGGTAATTTGTAGAGGTACTTCATAGAAATGATCTCTACTTTCTTAATTAGGTTGCTTATTGTTGAAAGATTAATTATTGCATGAATTAATTAATTGTAAAATGTATAGTTGTTGAAAGATTAATTGGCATTGAATTGTTGAAAGATTGGTTGTCATTGATGTCAACCCTTGAACAAGAAGTTAATAGGTTGCATGTCAAGGTAAAGTAGTTGTAAACATTGGTTAACAAGCTGCATGTCAGTTGCATGTCAAAGTAGTTGTAAATAGAAGTTGACAAGTTGCACGTGAGTTGCATGTCATCATGAGATCCTAATTAAAACACAAATAAGAGTTAATTGGAAAATCACTTGTGTGAATCACTTCTAAGAATACAGGTTGGAGATCTAAGGCAGAGATTCAAAGGCAGAGAAGTCGAATGAAGTAAGAAGTTTGCAAGAGCTGAGAGTATGGAGAAGAGGTTTCAGACACAGATTCTTTGAGGAAATCCGCAACTTTCAGGAGGAAAAGCGCGCACATCCACGAATTGTAGTAAGGAAAAGCACGGATACCCACGAGCAGACAATGTAGAGGGTCGCGGACCTGTGAGGAAATTTTGTTGAAGATCGAGGATCTAAAACTCAGGTCAAGTACAAGTTGAAGGTATGTCTTCATGTGTGTGTTAGAGTGAGTATTCTGAAGAAATCAAGAAAATGTATGTCTTAGTGATTCATAAGCATTTGATTTGAATAAGTCTCTTGTGAATCCTGGTATGAGGTGTGTGTGGTTGCAGTCTTAATGAGATATCGATATCCATAGCAACAACAAAGGTATAAAAAACAACAACAACAATAGGTTATGAGTGACAAAGGTAGTGACATATTGGTCTACATTTATATTTCAGGGTGGTTGGACGGGGCAAGGAAAGGGGGTTGTAGCCTCCTTCCAGTTGGAGCTGGTTAAATTAGGGAGTTGGAGCTTCCTTCAGGTTGCAACCTGTAAATAGTGGGTTGGATCCTCATTCCAGTTGTAGCTGGAGAAATAGGAAGTTGGTGCTTCCAATGAATGTACTCTTTGATAAATAAGAAAATCAATTCGTGGTTTTTTCCTGCATTGGGTTTCCACGTAAAATTATGGTGTACTGTGTTTATGTGATGTCTATGCATTGGATTATGATGTTTTGAATGCTCATGTTAATTATTGAAGGTTTTATATTGTGATTACAAGTACTACTTGTGCTCATACTAATTCACCCCCCTTCTCAGTATTCCAACAGTGGGTATCAAAGCAAGTCCTTCAGGAAGCAATTTAACCACTAGAAGGAGATCATGGAATACGCTAAGATTGGAGCACCAATGTTTGATGGTTAGAACTATACCTTCTGGAAGAAAAGGATGAAAACCTTTTTATAGGCACAGGGATTTGATGTTTGGCAATCAGTAGTAGATGGGTATACAACACCAACCATTCCCCCAACCGACAAACATGGAAAGAAACTCAACGAAAACAACTCAAAGGCTAAAGATACTATTCTGAGAAGTTTAGTTGATTCAATATTTGTCAAAGTTATGCATTGTGACAGTGCAAAGGATCTTTGGGATAAATTCCAAAAGATTTACGAAGGAGATGCCAAGGTTAAGGCAGTTAAGCTTCAAATTTTTAGAGCTAAGTTTGAATAGTTGGAGATGAAGGAAGATGAAGATATTGCAACATACCTTCTGCGAGTTGACGAAATAGTTAACACTATTAAAGGATTGGGAGTAGAAGTTGATGACTCAGTGGTCATTGAAAAGGTATTGAGGTCTCTTCCTATGAGATTTGATCCTAAAATATCAGCCCTAAAAGAAAGATCAGATCTCGGTACATTGAGCTTGGACGAGCTACATGGAATATTTACAGCCTATGAGATGAGAACAAGACAGGTGAACCCGGTCACAAAGGAAGCAACTTTCAATACATCCAAGAAGACAAAGAAGAAGACCAAGCAAAAGTCAAAACCAAGTTGCAAACTATAGTGATGATTCAAACAAAGATGAAGAGGTGACTAACTTTGTAAGGAAATTAAAGAAAGGAACCGACAAGTATAAATATATGCTTCCATTGAAATGTTTTAATTGTGGTGGTATTGGTCATTTTGCTTCTAAATGTCCTCATAAGAATAAAGATAGTGATGAAGAAGAAGTTTCTAAAAGGGAAAAGAAACATCAAAAGGGAAATAAGAGAGCAAACAAAAGGAAATTCTTCAAGAAAAGTTTATACTCAAAGGAGGACAGTTCCTCGTTAGACGAGGAGGATAATAACAGTGACAATGATTCAGAAGTAGTACTCTTCCTGGCAATAGAAGATGATTCTGAAGAAGAAGGTGAAGTCGATCTCAAAGCAGAGCTAATCAATGCACTAGAAGAACTTAGGAAGGAAAGAAAGAAAAACAAGTCACTCAAGGCATAGTTAAAAATGAAAGAGGGATCTTAGAATTCCAACTTTGAAGAACTAGAGAAGATGATCACGAGTCTAAAAATTCAAATAGAAGAAGACAAAAGAATTGAGAAAATGCTTAGAAGTCAGTTAAAAGAAAAGGAGAAAACGATTGGAAGCTTGGAAGCATAAATAGTCTCTTTAAGGAAAGATCTTCAGAACAAAGATATGCAACAAAAGAGCACCAGAATATTGGATCAAATAATCAACAGTTAAAGACCATCTGATGACAGATACGGACTAGGATACCATCAAGTATAGAAAGGACCAAGCTCCAAGACAACATAACATGAAGCAGGAAAAAGTAGTTATGCAAAGATTGTCAAAGATTTTGTCAAGAAGGAAGAATGCATGCCCCCAAAGAAGAACATTCCAAAAATAAAGAAGACTCAAGAAGACGAATTCAGAAGGAGCGCATCAAAAAGAAGATCATCTAATCCCATGTATCAAAGGTTCTTTTATGGTCATTGTTTTAATTGTGCTAATTTTGGACATAAAGTTGTAAATTGTAGAGCCTATGCCAAGAATAGAAGCAATTATGCAGGGTACTTAAATAACAGTTATCCCAGAAAATCTTATGAAGCATACATCATAAACCAAAACAATTTTGGTTCTTTGAGCAATGAAGTAGAATGCTACAAATGCAACAACTTTGGTCACATAGAAAATAATTTTAGATTGACTATTCCACCTAGGGAATCAAAGTAGAACATTAACAGTCAGATATCAGAACCACGGAAGATATGGAAAAGAAAGCAAAATCAATGCTCGCTTGGTATACAAGCCCAACACAGGAAAAATGATTGGTATGTTGACAATGGTTGTTCAAAGCATATGAAAGGTGACAGGAACAAGTTTCTAACTCTGAAGAAAAAAAGAGATGGATCATTTAGCAATAATCATTTAGCTAAAATTATTGGTAGAGGCGCAATTAAGCTTGGAAGCAAAGATGCAATGAAACAAAATGTTATATTGGTCGAAGATATGAAACAAAATCTGCCAAGTGTAAGTCAAATGTGCGATCAAGGATACATACTTGAGTTCAACTCAGAGAAATGTGAAATTAGGAAAGAAGGATCAAGAAAGTTAGTGGAAACAATGATAAGGACTCCGAACAACATATATGTTTTGAATGAAATTGGAAAAGAAATTTGTTGTCTAGGAAAGGAAAATGAAATTTGGCTCTGGCATAGAAGAATGGGTCACATGCACTTTGACAATCTTGTCAAAATCAACAGAAAAGAAGCAACAAAAAAATGCTTGAAATTTCAAAGCCAATGAATACTCTATGTAAGCATTATCTACATGGAAAACAGACCAAGACCAAGTTTAAATAAAAAGAGTACTCAATGAAAAAACCATTGGAGATTGTACATACCGATCTATGTGGACCAACGAGAACAAATAGATTAAATGGTGAATAGTACTTCATGCTACTTATTGATGACTACACAAGAATGATTGCAGTTTGCTTTCTCGAGAAGAAATCAGAGGCATTCAAACACTTTAAGATATACAAAGAGATGGTTGAAACAAAGACAGACTTGAAAATCAAATGTTTGAGATCAAACAATGGTGGAGAGTTTACATCCAAAGAATTCATGGATTTTTGTAGTGAACATGGGATAAAAAGGCAATTCTCAGTAGCTAGGACACCTCAACAAAACAGAGTTGTTGAAATAAAGAACAAGACAATATAGGAAATAGCCAGAACCATGTTGAAAGATTCCAAGTTGGGTGACAACTTTTGGGAACATGCAATACATACAACATTTCATATCCTAAATAGAGGAATGCTCAGAAGTAACAGTGATAAGACTCCCTACAAGCTATGGAAATGAAGTCCGACAAATGTAAAGCATTTTAGAGTATTTAGAAGCAAGTTCTATACTGAAAGAGAAGATGACATGATTGGAAATTTTGATTCCCAATTTGACAAAGGCATATTTGTCAGGTACTCAAGCAAAAGCAAGGAATGCAAATGTTTCAATATGAGACTCAACAGAATAGTGGAAAGCATCAATGGTCAGATTGACGAGACAAGTGTACGAAATCCCAAAGAAGAAAGCAAAGACTCATTAGAGTAGGAAGGAGAAGATGATTTGAAAGAAGAAGTAAAAGAAGCAGAATAAGAAGAAGAAGAAGAGTAGCTAGAAGCATAGCAAGAGGTAGATGACCAGAAAAATCTTCATATATCTCCCAAAACTCCTAGCCAGCGAGTGCAAAAAAATCATTCACTAGAACAAATCATTGGGGATAAATATGCAGGAGTTGAAACTCGAAGAAAATTTCGCTCCCTAGAACAAAGACATATATCACTGTTTTCCACAATTGACCCCAACAACTTTGAAGAAGTCAACACTAATGAACATTGGATCAAAGCTATGGAAGAAGAAATGGATCAGATAGAGAAGAATGAAACATGGGAATTTGTTCCAAGGCTTAAAGGTAAGAACATGATTGGCACAAAATGGATATTTGAAAACAAGTTGAACGAGGATGGATAGGTAACCAAGAATAAAACAAGGTTAGAATGCAAGGGATATGCTCAGATTGAAGGAATATATTTTGAAGAAACTTTTTCCCTAGTTGCCATAATGGAAGCAACCAGATTGATCTTGGCTTATGCATGTTCGAAGAAAATCAAAGTATATCATATGGATGTAAAATCAGACTTCCTAAACGAAGAACTAGAATAAGAAGAAGTCTACATCGAACAACGATAAGGATTTATATTGTCAGAAAAGAAAGATTATGTTTGCAGATTGAAGAAGGAACTGGATGGACTCAAACAAGCCCCCAAAGCATGGTATTCGATATTGGACAAGTATCTACGACAAAAGGGTTTGGGAAAGACAATGCAGACAACAATCTCTACATAAAGGTAAATCAAGATAGTATGTTGATAATTGAAGTTTATGTTGATGGCATTATTTTTGGAAGTGATGATGACAAGATGAGTCATAAATTTGCTAAAGACATGCAAAATGAATTCGAAATGTCATTACTTGGTGAATTGTCTTTATTTTTGGGATTCCACATATGTTAGCGAGATACAAGTATTTTCATCTCCCAGACCAAGTATATCAAAGAAATGGTAAAGACGTTTGGAATGGTAGATTGCAAGCCCGTAAGTACTCCCATGTAAACCAATTGCAAATTGAGAAAAGATGATATATCCAAGGATGCAGATCAGAGACTCTACAGATCGATGATTGGTAGTTTACTCTATGTGACAACATCGAGACCAGATGTGATGCGAGTAGTTGGACAGGTGGCAAGATTTCAAGTAGCACCGAAGGAAACACATGTTATGGAAATAAAGAGAATATTAAGATATCTCAAAGGAACATAAGACTATGGATTATGGTATCCAAAAGGGAATGATCTATCACTAGTTGCATACATAGATGCGAATTGGGAAGGAAGTGTTGATGACAAAAGAAGTACAAGTGGAGTAGCCTTCTACTTGGGTGATTGTCTGGTATCCTGGTTGAACAAGAAACAATCTCCATTTTCGTTGTCCATAGCAGAAGCATATTATATTGCAACAAAAACACGTTGTACACAAGTTCTTTGGATGAAGCAAAATTTGTAGGACATACAGGTAGAATATGACGAGCCTATTCTGATATTCTGTGATAATACCAGTGCTATAAGTATCTCTAAGAATCTAGTGATGCATTCTAAGATTAAACACATTCCGATCAAGTTTCACTTTCTACGGGAACAGGTTACAGAGAAGAACATCAAGGTAGAGTATGTTGGGACGAAAGAACAGATTGCAGATATCTTCACCAAGCCTCTTCCGAGGGAGACTTTTGAGTATCTTCGACAAAAACTTAGAGTAGTTTCAACCCCACAATGAATGCTTTTAGAAAGAATTGAATGCTTTTTGAATGATTTTTATCAGATATTTACACAAGGAAGCACCATGAAGAGAAAATCAGAGAGATCAAAGGCTTACAGATAGGGGGAGCATCCCCAAGGAGAAGTTACCCCTTGTCAATGATGTCAAAGGGGGAGAGAAAAACAGAGGCATGGAAAGGAAGAGAAGAGGCATGAAGACAGGGGGAGTTAGCATGAGCATGAGAAGTGTTGTGTCTAAGTGTTGCCATCAATGCCAAAGGGGGAGATTTTTGAAACATTAATTGTTGAAAGATTAATTATTGCATAAATTAATTAATTGTCGAAATTTTAGTTGTTGAAAGATTAATTGTCATTGTATTGTTGAAAGATTGGTTGTCATTGATGTCAACCCTTGAATAAGAAGTTAACAGGTTGCATGTCAAGGTAAAGTAGCTGTAAACACTGGTTAACAAGTTGCATGTCAGTTGCATGTCAAAGTAGTTGTAAACATAAGTTAACAAGTTGCATGTGAGTTGCATGTCACCATGAGATCCTCATTAAAACACAAAGAAGAGTCAATTGGAAAATCACTTATGTGAATCAATTCTAAGAATACAAGTTGGAGATCTAAGGCAGAGAGTCGAAGGTAGAGAAGTCCAGTGAAGTAAGAAGTTTGCACGAGCTGAGAGTATGGAGAAGAGGTTTCAGACATAGATTCTTTGAGGAAATCCACGACTTTCAGGAGGAAAAACGCGTACATCCGTGGGTTGCAGTAAGGAAAAGTGCAGATACCCATGAGCAGATAGTGCAAAGGGTCGCAGACCTATGAGGAAAATTTGTTGAAGATCAAGGATATAAAACTCAGGCCATCTACAAGTTGAAGGTATGTCTTCATGTGTGTGTGTTAGGGTGAGTATTCCGAAGAAATCAGGAGGAGGTATGTCTTAGTGATTCATAAGCATTTGATTTGAATAACTCTCTTGTGAATACTGGTATGAGGTGTGTGTGGCTGTAGTCTTGACGAGATATCAATATCAATAGCGGCAACAAAGGTATCAAAATCATCATCAACAACATGTTATCAATGACATAGGTAGTTACATATTGGTCTAGATTTATATTTCAGGGTGGTTGGAAGGGGAAAGGAAAGGGGGTTGTAGCCTCCTTCCGGTTGGAGCTGGTTAAATTAGGGAGTTGGAACTTCCTTTAGGTTGCAGCCTATAAATAGGGGGTTGGAGCCTCCTTCCAGTTGTAGTTGGAGAAATAGAAAGTCGGTGCTTCCAATGAATGCACTCTTTGATAAATAAGAAAAACATTCTGTGGTTTTTTCCCGCATTGGGTTTCCACGTAAAATTTTGGTGTACTATGTTTATGTGATGTCTATGAATTGAATTATGGTGTTTTTAATGTTCATGTTAATTATTGAAGGTTTTATATTGTGATTACAGGTACTAATTGTGCTCATACTGATTCACCCCCTTCTTAGTATTCCAACACTTATCCAAAATTAACAACCATATGGAGGCAAGAATAGAACAATGTTGATCTAATTTGGTTGGAGGGAAGAGATGTTGTAGAATGGGAGAGATACATTGAAATTATTAGGTCAAGCCATGTAAGAAACAAGGATGAGGAAGATGAGATTGTATGGGGGGAAATCCTACTAGAGGGATCTATACACCTAAAGTAGGATTTCAGGCTCTTGGTGTAGTAGGAAGAGGGGGGGTAATTGGTCTATTGGTGGAAGAAAATATAGAAATTTAAATGTCCATTAAAAGTTTAGATATTTATGTGGTTGGCCCTTAAAAAATAAGGTACTTACCTAGGCTAATTTAAAAAAAAAAGGAGGCAAGAATGGACCTAGATGGTGCATGTTGTGTAAGGTTTACAATGAATCAATATATCACTTACAAATGTCACGTCCCTTCATAAAGCATGTGTGGAAAGAATTAGAGAACCTTACATGTTTAAGAGAGGTTTGGGGTGGTAGTTCCAAAGATAATGATTTATATAAGTGGTGTAATAACCCTATAGTAAAAACATTTAAAGATTTTCCATTAATCTCTAATTGGGGAATTTGGTTACTGTGCAACTCTTAGATTTTTGAAGGTGTATTCATTCCTCCCATTCATTGTGCAAATCAAAGTATGGCCATACTTATGGTTTCAAATATGTTTAAAGTGTCAAACCACAAAGGTGAATCTTTGAGGATTGGATTGACAAGTGTAGTGCTTAGGCCTATTTTGACAGGGCAAGCTAAGTGGAACCTTCGATTTGTGGTGCAAGAGGTGTGATTCATCTAAATTATCATCATTTGATATCTTTCAAAGCGAGGTTGGGTAGGAGATATAATAATGTTGCAAAGTTATTGGCCTTAATGCTATTGTTATGTTGTCTGTTGAAAAAAGTATCCCAAAACTTCAATTTTTTGTGACTCTCTAGTTGTGATATATTGAGTGAATGGGATAAATAATTTGGAAAATGATCTTCTTCAACCTATATTTGAGGAGATACAACTTGGTTGGCTGAATTTTAATTCTATTTATATTCAACATGTTTACAAAGAGAGGAATGTGGAAGTTGACGGGTTTTCGAAAGCCAGGTTACATTTGGATGCAAGTGTATGGATAATTCAACAGGAGGTGGAGGGCCAATCCTTCAAATATATTCACAATCCTTTCATATAATTTTGGACCTTATTATCTATTTTCAAAATGTATATAATATTTAAAGCATTGGATTAGATGAACTTTCTATGATTAGTATCACTAGATACTCTTTAGATATGAACTATGGACTTGTATTTCTTATTTTTTGACCATGTCAATGTAATGACCCTACCTACCGCTGCCACAAATTTCCCTTACGAAAATAACAATTTATGTGTATTTCTGGGTGACGATTTTCGTCAAACAATTTGTCTCCATGCCCAAGACCCATTGTAAATTCCTCTTCCTAATTGTTGTAGATTATTTTTGGTATAAGGCTTTGTCAAACACTTTGACAACAAACCCAAATACCATTGTATAACCTTCTTGTTACTGTTGTTATGAATTTGTGTGTTTGTTGGTTGGTTTCTATATGTGGTTTTAATGAAAAAGACAAGAGTTTGGTGCCAAACACAATATACCCTTTGCATGTAAGTTATGACAACAAGAGAACACTATGCAACTAACTCATTCACTCACAATAACAATAAAGAGTACCAAAAATTGGGTCTAATATTATTCTTGTGTGTCGTCCTGTTACAATATTTAGCAAATATAGCAATCCATAATGGTAGAAATATGATAAGATAAGAGAGAGACAATGTTGTAGTTGTTGTTATAGACTACTTTGATCTTGAAAAGGCGAGGCTACCCACTAAGCCCCATGATCTATTGACATAAAATCTAGTATAAACTCAACCCTCACAGGTATAAACTCAACCCATCCACAAGAATACTTGGTCCAATAATGAGTTACTCGACCCAATAGTGGTAATACGCCCTCCCAACAACAAATACTGTGCCAAAACTCACCCAACAGTGGTAATACACCCTCCCAACAACAGATACTCTGCCTAAACTTGCCAACAATGAGGAACTTGACCCAACAAAGTAGAAATCGACCCTTCCACAAGTGACTACACCCTGGATGCAAGAGTTTTCGACCCAATAGAAGGAAAACGACCCCTCTCTAATGTAACTCGGCCCCTACTCATGAAAAATGCCCTTGGACAAATAGAATTCGCCCCTCTTTTAGCAAATCTCAATCCCACACCAATATCTCTTTCCAACACTATTGCAAATGAAGGAACTTGGCTTTCTCCAGACCACCAAAAATCTGCAAATGTGAAGAATATATTAAATAATGAAAACCAATGGAGAACCTGAGTGATTCTCCCTCTAACTTGGCTAGGGTGGAATCTTTCACCACCGAAACCTGATTATCTAGGGTAGATCTCTCACCACTAAAACTTGATTATCTAGGGTGGATCTCTCACTGGAAGTCACTTTTCATCACCCCAACCTTTAGAGCTCTTCATCTCAGTTCCAATGAGCTATTACACTTAGGTGCCCCTCCTAGATAATTTATTAAAATGACAACCTTAAATTATGCTCAGTAATACTCCCAAATTACGAGAATGGCCAAAATACAACGAAATCAAAATATGATTGTGCAAGGATGATCCCGATGATAAAAGATGATAATAGGATCTTTGAAAGCATCATATAACTCCTCCAAATCGCTCAAGCTCATTGTTAACCTCAAATTACCCATCTAGTCAGGATAACATAAACCCATAAGGTCACCTCCAACTGCAGAGCAAGGGAATCAAAAAATGGGGACATTACAATCCTCCCTTGCCAAATATTGCTTGTCCTCAAGCAATGTCATCACAACCCTACGATCAATAAGCTACACCAAACTGAAACTGATAATGATCCCAGGGTCCCAAACGAACCTAGAAGATGTGAAGCACCCTCTGCTCAAAGCACTCTCTTGCAAGGTATTAACCCAAGAGACCTTCCAAAGACCATCGATCAATATATCAATTAGATACTGTATAGTCTTTGTCCATCCCACATCGAATCACCCACCTAGGAAGCCAGTCTAATGCCCTATAGAAATGTACTCCTGATAATAAAAATTGACTCTCCCATCTATACCAGCTACCAAACTGTCAACCCATGAAATCCCAGGGTCCTAAGCTAGCCTCAAAATGAACCCACCATGTTGACGCTACACCACTATGATCATAAGTGGCTAGCCCTCATGCCCAGACTACATTCTCCCTTCCTCGAACCCCGAGTTGTATTGTCTAGAAGACCCGACCCCACTTCTATGGATCATATCATGCAGATGCACCTCAAAGGAATCAAAGTCTACAAGTCCACTCTCATACCTAATCTTGGGTATCGACAAAGAAAATATATCCTACCATATAACATGTGCCCCATCATCTCCTCTCGGAGCGTCCCAAAAATGAAACAAATCAATCATATGAGTTCATAGAACCCACATCCAAACTAGAAGTCCACCATCCCTCAAACCGGCTGACTGCCACAATGCTATACTGATAACCATTGGAAACCTAATATGCCAAGTCTTGAATCCAACCAATGGAAACAAGGTACTAGGAGTCAACTCTATGCTTGCTAATCCACATAACCCGTACCAAAATATACTGAAAAATGTGTTGTCCCAAACACTATAAACGTACTCAGGAAACCCATGGATTCTAGACACCTCTATGAAAAACAAGTATGTTGTATGCGGTGCCTCATACTCTAATGGATTCGTGAAGAAATGTGCCAACTTGGTCCACTGACCATCAATGAAATAAATACATTCCCTTCCATACACCTTTGAATCGTTCTGCTGACAAGTCATGCACTCCCTCACATGTCTCAACACATCGTCCTTGAGGCCCTTCCATGATAATCTCTATCTGATCCACTGGCAAGTCCTGAAGTACCCATGATGTCCTCCCAAGGTCGTATCATGCATAACTCTCATGTTTTCCTCTCTAAGTGGGGACTCCAACACCAAGTATATGTTACCTTTGTAGTAGATGATGTCATCCACCACTCTGTACCTGTCATCCTGAATGTGACCATCCATCAACTCGCAATAAAACTGGTCCTTGGAATATTCCACTAGAAGGTGGGACTTCCAATCAACTGAAATCCCCTTGAGCCAATCCAATGTGTCATGGATCTCCTCCTGATGTGTCTATACATCCTGCATACTGATCACATGGCCACAATGTAAAGCATTTGTCGTGCCAAGCTCCCTATCCCTATCCTAATGATAGCTTGATTGAAGATCAATCTCTGGAGAGTACTCTATCCCATGCATGAATATGCTCTCCATCATGCCCCATGTCTCATCTAATTTTCTCAAATGATCCTCCCATGCCCCGTTGTATATGAGGATATCATCGAAGAACACCAACATAAACCCTTGTAGCTGCGGTGCGAAGATGGGGTTCACGCGAGACTAAAAAGTGGCAAGCATGTTGGTATACCCTAACGGCATGACCAAGATTTGCAGTGCCGATAATGACACCCAGAAGTAGCCTGGTGATATCCCAATCAAAGATCAATCGTCAAGGAATATGTTGCTTGATGAAGCTCATCTATCAACTTCTCGCCCCTGGACAATCCAATCTCAATGATATGCTCAAAGTCCCTGTCAAGAAGTCTCTCTGAAGGAATCACCCCACAATCCCATACTGATGTGTCCATGTCCTCAATATATCCATTCCCACAATAAGTGGGTGCACATACCTCCCTGATGGTCGATCCACAAGTTATATGCTCAACTCCCCCATCCGCAATTATGACTTGAGCCGTCAATGGGCTCCCAAAATAAGTGGCTCATGATCTCTAAGATGCAGTCTATGTGTATAATCAGAAGTCTCTAAGCCATATATCTCATCCATCCCATGCAAATATGAATGCTCCTCGCTTTAGACAATCACAAGAAGCTCCTCCACCAAACTATAAGTACCACTAACATCCCCATGTGTCCTAACTGCCATAGATGACTAAAATGATGAAGAAGGTGCCAAACTCAACTTCATGTGAAGTTCATGTGTAAGCTTCCCAACTTCCTCTTCATCATCCCTCATGCATGACTCCCTGGAAGTTAGATCGACATACAAAGGAAAATCATCCAATACCAAATACTCATTGTATTTGGGTGCTCATACACCCTCATCATGCACATCCAAAAAGTCAACCAGAGGTTTTGTCAAACCTTCCTCACAAAGTGAGGTCTTTGCTTCACCAACTACCTTAGATTTGAATCCCTTTTTCTTATTCTTCTCCCCAACTGGTAATTATGGCTTCAACCACTCATGGTGCTCTAAAAATCTTGTTAGATTCCTTTGATATTCTTGATAGGCTTGTAAAAATTCTGCCATGAACTCCTAATTTGTTCCCATCTTCCTAAACCACAAATGTACCAAAACAATATGAGAATATGCTTCACGTTTTACCCCTCATACTGGGAAGAAAACACACTATGATACCACTGTAATAACCCTACCTACCGCTGCCACAAATTTCCCTTACGACTGTAGCAATTTATGTGTATTTTTTGGTGATGACTTTCGTCAAACAATTTGTCTTCATGCCCAAGACCCACTGCAAATTCTTTTTCCTAGCTATTATAGCTTATTTTTGGTATAAGGCTTTTGTCAAACACTTTGACAACAAACCCAAATACCATTGTATAACCTTATTGTTATCACTGTGATGAATTTTTGTGTTTGTTGGTTGATTTCTATATGTAGATTTAATGGAAAAGATAAGAGTTTGGTGCCAAACACAATATACCCATTGCATGCAAGTTTTGACAACAAGAGAAATGTAACAACCCAAATTGATTAATTGTATCATAGTTTAAATTTAAATTTAATTAATTATTAAAATATATTAATGAGTCTTTTATTATTTTATTATTAAAAGATGGGTGAAGTAATTAATGGGGGGATAAGGATGTTGGGGAATTAATGGGGGGATAAGGTTGTTGGGAATTAATGAGGGCGATTTGAGAGAGGAGGATAAGGAAGAAGGGGGACTTGGAAGAGGCATCTTATTCATGTTTGAGGATTTCTGAATTTCTAAGGGGGAGAGGAGGATGAGGAAATTGGATGAATGTTTTGTTTTTTTTGGGGGAACTCTCACAGGGCACTGCTGTTGCTAGGAATTTTGGGCTCCGGGGCTAGGAAACAACAAGGATTCCTAGAGCTAGGGAGCCGAAGAGGCTGTTCCTAGTTGGCTAGGAGGTTAATATTCAGTCTGGGCAAGAACAAGAACATGAACAAGATTAGACAGAAAATGGACTAGATAAACCAACCTGCAGGTGGAGGTATGTATATGATATTGTTATCATTATCCTGTTGTTATTATCATTATTTTGTTGTTGTTGCCGATATTATTATGTTGTTACTCTCTATTCCTGGTTTATTCCAAGTATAAGAAAATCATGAAATAAATTCTCAACCAAATTTTAGAAAACGTTTTTAATTAGTTTGAGTCCTGAAAATAACCAGGCTCTACATGTGGTATCAAAGACCGGTTTCAAAACTAAAACCTGGGCTTGACCACCCACAGTAGGATTTTTTCTTTATGCCAATTTGGGCTATTACAAATCATACCAATATATCATACCAGAGGTTATTTGCACAACCTAAATGATTCTTTAATTTTTTTTCCAGAAAGAATGTTGAGCTACTTCTAATGCAAACATTTTCCATTTGACAAAGGGAGAGATTGATACTCTTAAACACTAGTGACTAACCCTTTTCCCATGACACAAACTCTTGCATTAAAACTGTGAATCCGACCTCATTATACATCACAACACTGTCAATCAGGAAAGCACGAATAACTCATCTATATCTCAGTAAATATTGACTCGGTTCTCATTGTAGTTTTGTTGCTTATTTGTGATTATAGTCTTGTAGATTATAAGTGGAAGTAATGTTCTCATTTTGGACCTCACTACTTAGAATTTGTAACTAACTTGGTAAGACATAACATAAGCGCCTTAAACTTCAATGAACAAGATAGCAATGAATTATCTTGATAGTTAATAACAACAAAGTGTTTTAAAGATCCATATATATACAACCCTGAAAAGTTTCTCTTTAGATTTTCCATCTAAGACAGTAAACAAAAACAGATTGGTAATAGACATCAACAAACTCGGTCTAAATAACCCAATCTACATAGCGTCCAACCTGAAGCTTAACTGTACCAAAGAATCATGATAGAGGTTATTTGTCATACACTAATGAATACTTTATAGAATTTCCAAGCAGAGAAATCTACGACTTGATGAAACCCCTTTCCATTTCAGGGAGGGAGAGATTGATAGATTTAAACACACCATTTTTCCATATGAATATGACCTCATACCTAAGATTGTCCATATCTCAGTTAATAATGATTCCATCGTGATAATAGTTTTGTTGCTTATAGCTGCAGGATAGTTTGCCAAAGGCAATATTGTTTTGGTTTTTTCATCTTGCATCTGAAAATTCATAAGTTTGTTAAACATCGAGTAAGAGCCTTAACTTCAAGGATAAAAATAACAATCAAGTTTCTTGATACTTGAAAAGAACAAATTGTTTAAGAGACATATACAACCTAAACTTCACAGTACACAATAGTTTGCCTTAGGAAATTCTGGGTAGCTACAACAAATTATCATCATTATCTATATCGTCCGACTTGTGAGACTTTTTAGGCTTCCGCTAGTTTTCCTCATAATGCTTGGCAATGAGGAGGCTTGTGTTGATGAGTTTCTGGATGTTAGGGACGTTGTAATTCTGCGCCACGTATATCCCAAATGCAGTCCTTGTCATGAAATGGAACCCACATCCATATTTGGGTGTAAATCCACTAGGCTCTCACACGGGTGATTTTCTGCCACAGAATGAAGAACACTGGATAGAATCCTTCTGTTCTTAAGGGCCTCCCGTAAAAATTCTTCAAATGCTTCAACATCAGCATTGCCCGACCTCGAAATCAAAATGGATGGTGTAGAAGGGTCTATCTGCAATGCCCAACTGGAGATAACACCGCAAATGAACATCATCATTGCGGGTGGTGGACTCGCGAGCCTTGCTCTGGTGCTGGGCCTTCAGGAACGAAACATCCAAGCTCACGTGTTCGAATCCCACCCCATTCTCAGCACAACCACAACTACCATAATAGGTATCAAAATCAATGGTATCATCTCCCTGGAAGGCATTAAGCCCATAATCATCGCTGCAATAGCCCAAGCAGGCGCTTACACCACAAAATTCAGCTATATTGCCTCCATCAATGGAAAGGAAGAGCGATCCGAAACCGCAAAAAGGCTCCCTGGGGAATGGATCACTGTGTGATGGGAGTCCATTCATCGAATTCTTGCGGGCTTCCTTCATAAATCCTCAATCCACTTCTCTCACAAATTGATAGCACACAAACCATTCAAGATTGTTTGATGATGTTATGATAGGAGATATTATGTACCCGTCGGAGAACGATGGGAGAAGTAGGAGTATCATAGCTAATACAAATTGTTTGATGATGTTAAGAGATGAGATATTATGTACCTGTCAGAGAAGGACGGGAGAACTAGGAGTATCATAGCTAATACATCCATGTCCTATTCCTCAACAATGCGAGTGGATTCTGTTGCAACTATGGGATATGACTCTATCCAGTCACTAAATCCCGTGAAAGGGCATTGTAGCTCAAAGAAACAAGAGCCAGTAACATAAGTAAACACACAAGAGAAATACACAACAATCTATACACATTAAGGCCAAGCTTCTTCTCCAAAAGGCAACTACCAGAGTCCTCAACATCTTCAAACACAGACGGAGAAAGGTGGCACCTGGACCTAGCTTGTTCTCTCCTTCCTGGAACCGCTCGAAACTGGATATGCAATGGGATATGCCTCTGCTCTTAGTGTTGCTTGTCTGACTGACACAACCTTCACTCGGTCAACTGAATCCACAACCAGAATTAGGACTTCTGATTAAACTCGGTCAAATGCAATTGCAGTTATTTGTGCTACTCAAACCTCAAACCACCTATATTGCTGGGACTCAAACCACCTATGTTGCTGGGAGTGAAACTGCAATTGGAAAATCTTAACCTTGAATGTCTCGGGCTAGGGTTTTGATTAACCTCTTCAATATTTTGTTCCCTGTAAGATTGGGAACCTATTGGAGAGATTCATTCACCATTTGCTGCATAGTCTTTCCTTCCAGGAAACCACGCTGGATGAGCCATAAAAGATTTGTAGGTTGAAAAGCATTGTCGCGTCCCTTCACTCTGCCATAAAATCCTTGAAAGTTGTCAACATCGATGCCATTCTTAAGGCCGCAGAGGAAATTCAGGACGAATATCCCAATGTTGCTCGCAATTTGTGTGAGCATGCATAGTCTTTGGCACAAAATCTGGAATGGATTGGAGTCTGGAGCGAGAGCAGCATTCAACCTGGTTGAATTTGCATGGACAGTTCCACCAACATCACATTAATCATTGAAAGAGGAAGCATGCTTGTCGCACAATATAACCTCCTTGTAAATGTCGCCCACCCTAGTGCAGTGCAACTAATAGATGACTCATCCCCTATCCTCTTTAAAAACTAACCTACTTGTCATAATGTCGTCTTGGGATGCCCATTTCTCTGCCCAATTTCACCTAATCAAGTAAGTAGTTAAATGCCCTCTTTATTGCCTGCTCTCCGTTGCCAGACACGGATTCAAGCCACTTAGCATCATAGCATAACATACTTATTCGGTCATTTCAACTTGCTTTATCATTAAGAGTTGTTTCTCTTGATTCAACTGGTACGCTTCTTGAGAAAATTCCAAGCAAAAATTTAAATAATGCCTTTACTTAGCTCAGTTTTAAATGAAAGTCAAGTCATCCATGTGTTAAAGTCATTTTAGATGAATTTTCAGTTGGTGTAGCTCTAATATTTTATATCTAGCCTGTATTTTCCTTCCTAGTGAATCTTTTGTAGAAAAGTTCTCAAGCTTCCTGCAAAAACTCAAATCACTATAATACGTTGAAATGATATATCTGGATACCGCAGAACTGCAAGAACCATTTTCAAGAACAACACGAAAAGTGTGCTAGAGTGATACTCATTAAGTTGTAATTTATTTGATGAGTGTGCAATCAATCTTAATGCAAACTGTCATTATCCCAATCCACTACATACCTAAAGGCTGTCTCCTGTTGCATTCATGTTGTTTAATTGATTAAAAAAAAGGGGGTTAATTTTTTATTTACTTTTGATCATTTTATTTAAGAATAATAGGTTACACCATGCCTTTGGTTAAAATAACACCCCTCAATCTCAACATTGGAATAGAGCAATGTCACAACATTTCCAAGGTAAGTTTTTTTTCATTTGTACCATGGCATATCAAAATAATTCACAGCTGGAAACCTTTCAAAAAAAAGTATCTATGGCCCATCCTCCATTATGTTTTTTTTTTACTTGGAATATTTAGCTTTTATAATATTTAATTATTTTAATTTATGGAATTTCACTTTTATAATATTAATTTTTTAATTTATGAGAAATATTTTACTTTTATAATATTTACTTATTTTAATTTATTAAATTTTATTCTTTTATAATATTTAATTATTTTAATTTATGAAAATCTTTGAGTTAGTTGTAAATTAAATTATTTGTTTTAATGCGTCGACCACATTATCTTTCAATATTTATTATATTGAAAGATAATTAATGTAAAAGATAATTAATATGGTAATTATTAATTATATTGTGAGTTATTCAGGTCTGGGCATAGAGATTACTGTTGATAGGCTCAGTGTAAGTATTGGTTCAACAATTAGTGAAATAAATCTATATTGATGAGCAACATCCTAGTATAATGTGAAGTTGAAAGGACTAAACATAGTATAGCAATATCAATTCAATATATGTGATGATATTACAAGTGTGTTTATATATTATATGTAGGACTGTGAAAGGAAAATTAATATTATATGCGTGAGGTCAACATAACAATGATTAGATGATTGAATGGTGTAATAGTTATAATGAGAGTGCATACAAAATAGAAGATAGGGTAACGTTCTTAGTGTACTCTTAATGTGAGATAGGTTAAAAAGAAGAAGGAGAAGAATCGAGAAATAGGTGATATAAGTAAAGTGAATTATGGCAAAGACAACGAGGATATAAGAATGACAAGATAGTTAGTATGTAATAATGATAGAAAATTAAGGGATAATATTAATGATAAATAAATAAGTATACAAGAATGACAAGTAGTATAAAGTATTAGAGTGTGAAGTGACATACAAGTAGGTAAGATGGAAAAAGTACATGTTTTATGCAATGTGATATATATAGCAATAAGGTGTTGACATGAAGGGTGGTTGAAGATAGTGAGAGGATATGCACAAAATGTATTAAGAACATAACATGGACTAAATGATGGTTAGAGAAAAATAGATGTAACATAAAGATAATAAATAAATAATGATTCTTTATTGAAATGATCTATTTTTATTAAGCAATACTCATTATGACATAAACAGATAATACTATCATATTATCCATTGATTAGTAGTATCCACTTGTTTGTGTGTTGGATATAAATAATTTTAATTAATAAAGTAAATCTACTTTGAGAAAACAACTCTTTAAAGTAAAAATATTTACAATCTAATATCCTCAAAGTTGACATAAAAAAAATAAATCTTATTTATATAACTAAGATATAAAGAAATAAAATTTATCGTTTATATAACTATGATATAAAGTCTGATAACTATAGACCATTTGACTTGGTATTAACATCATGGAAATGAAGAAAAGAATAGATATATGAGGAGCTTTTAGATATGCCCAATGACTTTCATATATATGATCGCTAAAAAGATGGTTAAGGAACTTTACAACAAAACAAAAGACAAGGTCCATTGTCCTCATCCAAATTTCATACATTTGAAAAGTTTTAAAGAGTTTTTAAGCATTGTCATGCAAATTGTGCACTTCATCATGCCTTAAAAGATATATTTAAAAAAATTTCAAAAGAAAAGATTGTTTGTCTGGGGTGCTCTTCTTTAAATATAACTTAAACACCATAAATCTTATTCCAATAAGGGATTTTTTTAAAAATAAATACTATGCAATCCATTTCTTACTCTAACAATAGGTTTATTTATTTTAATTTATTTTAATTTTATTTTATTTTTAAATGTGTCAATTAAGAAAAATACTCCTACCATCATTTCTAGATTTAATGGTTGTTTTAGAATATTTTATCATTCTTAATATGGATGACAAAGGCTATAGATGTCTTATAGACATAAAGAGGTTATGCATCTACAATACTAAAAGGTTATTGTTGACTTGGAAGTACCTTTTCCAAAGGTTATGGTTCCAAAATTATAAAGCATCAAAATATTTCTTTTAGTTTAGGATTAGATTTGAGCAAGGATAAAGCCAACTTTTGAAGTGACAAGTTGAATTGGTAAAACTATATAAATTATTTACAAAGACCCAAGTCAAGGATATGCATGGTACATGAAGCTTTAACTTTTATATGTTTTAATTGATTTATATAAATCCATTGGGATGGTTGAATATTATATATCTATATCTATTTATCTATGTTTTCATATTGATAGGTAATGCCACCTTTTGAGTTAGATAACTAGAATTACCTAAGGCCTAATCACCTTTATTTTCTATTCACTGTGAAACTATTAATGATACACTTGAACTTTTAAGACGTATGAACCTATGTGAATGTCAATTCTACAAATGTTTAACGTTATTTGAATTTTGATGGATATTATGCAATCTATTCTAACTTGAAAATTTTGACATTTAAAGTTGTTGGTACGTGGATACAGAATTGAGATTTTGATTAAATGCATCCACATGATGATAATGCATAGATATGTATGAGTTTGTGTTATAGGCTAATCTGTAGGTCAATGGGCTATGAAATAGCTAAAGGATAAAGAAAATAAAACGTTGATGTTGTGAACACCGACCGAGGAACAATATGGTATGAATCTTTGTATGTGAAATTATGTTGGTTCGAATGCATTGTTATGAATGTGGACCAGTGCAGGTTTTTTAGGTGGTGAGACTGCCTAAAACTGAATATACGATGACAAAATTCCTAGCAACACTGTGCCACTGCATGTTCCATGGTAGGGTGTGGACCCTAGTCCTATTAAGAGGGGTGGAGTCATTTCCCACCGTGTATCCTCTGAAACCTGGAGTCATGGGAGGAAGGTGTTAGCTCACGCTCCCCTAGACGTGTGATGATGACTGTCAGTTGCCTGTTGGGGAAGTTTGGTCAAGAGAGTTGACACTTCCGCTTACGGGTTATATTTGGAGTTAGGTCAATATAGTTGACGCTCTAAGATAGTCCAACAAAGGAAGGATAGGGATGGAAGATGGAAGTAAGTTAGGGAGGAAGGATGAATATAACTAGTTGAGAGTGTGTGGGGATTTCGCCTTATATAAGAATTTCTTGATTTCCTCTTTTTGAAAAACAAAAATATATGTATATATGTATATTTATATTTACTTAACTAAACTAAAATTATCTAAGTGAATGTAGCTTGTGCTAAATTATTGTAAATGAGGAATTTCGTGAACATTTAAATAGTTTACTATCTTTTATGAAATGAATGGTC
>ML820703.1:42273-57950 GCA_009831015.1 Picea engelmannii
CATACAAGAATTACTTTAGGTGTGATAATTATTTTCATTAGTACATGTACGAGTCCTGTATGTGCTAGCTACACATGTATGCCTTGCACATGTACACTAGTATGTATAAGTGTTTTAAATTGATGATGTTGATTATTTGTTGCGGATGTATGAATCATGTGTTGTTACCCTTGTATTGTAAATTACTCTAACTTCGGGACGAAGTTTCTTGAAGGGTGGGTGTATGTAAGAACCCAAATTGATTAATTTTATCATAGTTTTTAATTTTAATTTAATTAATTATTAAAATATATTAATGAGTCTTTTATTATTTTATTATTAAAAGGTGGGTGAAGTAATTAATGGGGGGATAAGGATGTTGGGGAATTAATGGGGGGGTAAGGTTGTTGGGAATTAATGAGGGGGATTTGAGAGAGGAGGATAAGGAAGAAGGGGGGACTTGGAAGAGGCATCTTATTTCTGTTTGAGGATTTCTAAATTTCTAAGGGGGAGAGGAGGATGAGGAAATTGGAGGAATGGTTTTTTTGGGGCAACTCTCACAGGGCACTGTTTTTGCTAGGAATTTTGGGCTCGGGGGCTAGGAAACCTCAAGGATTCTTGGAGCTAGGGAGCCAGAGAGGTTGTTCCTAGTTGTCTGGGAGGTTAATATTCAGTCTGGGAAAGAACAAGAACATGAACATGATCATACAGAAAAGGGACTAGATAAACCAACCTGCAGGTGGAGGTATGTATATGCTATTGTTATCATTATCCCATTGTTGTTATCATTATCCTGTTGTTGTTGTTGATATTATTATGTTGTTACTCTCTATTCCTAGTTTATTCCAAGTATAAGAAAATCATGAAAGAAATTCTAAACTAAATTTTAGAAAACGTTTTTAATTAGTTTGAGTCCTGAAAATAACCAGGCTCTACAAGAACACTAGGAAACTAACTCATTCACTCACAATAACAACAAAGAATACTAAAAACTAGGTCTTATATTATTATTGTGTGGTGACCTGTTACAACATTTAGCAAATATAGAAGCTCAGAATGGTACATATCTGATAAGATAAGAGAGAGACAATGTTGTAGCTGTTGTTATAGACCGATATGATCTTGAAAAGGTTGTTGAGGCTACCGACTAAGTCCCACAATCTGCTTCCATGAAATATGGTATAAACTCAGCCCTCACATGTATAAAATCGACCCAACCATGAGAATACTCGACCCAACAATGGTAATACACCCTCCCAACAACAAATACTCTGCCCAAACTCTGAGGAACTCGTCCCAACAGTGGTAATGCACCCTCCCAACAACAAATACTTTGCCTAAACTCACCCAACAATGAGGAACTCAACCTAGCATAGAAGAAATTGACCCTTCCATAAGTGACTACGCCCTGGCTGCAAGAGTTTTCGACCGAGCAAAAGGAAAACAACCCCTCTCTAATATAACTCGGCCCCTACTCATGAAAAACACCCTTGGATAAATAGAATTTACCCCTCTTTCAACAAATCTCAATCCCACACCAAGATCTCTTCCCAACACTACTGCAAATGGAGGAACTTGGCTTTCTCCAAACCACCAAAACTCTACAAATGTGAAGAATGTCTCAAACATTGAAAACCAATGGAGAACCCGAGTGATTCTCCCTCTAACTTGGCTAGGGTGGAATCTCTCACCACCGAAACCTGATTAGCTAGGGTGGATCTCTCACCACCGAAACCAATCCAACTGGGGTTTACTCCAAACCCCCAAAGGCTCTAAGAGCTCTCCAAGTCAAATCGTAAATAATCACTAACATAATGAGAGGAAATGAGCTCCTATCTCTTCTTTATACCCCTTTCACCTTTTTTCTTCCTTAAGTGAATTTTTAATTCATCTTTAATATTTTCTCTAAAATCACTTCATTAGTTTATTAGACCTTTTTATTCCAAAAGTGATTTATTTGACTTTACAAACATTTTTGGGTACCAGAAGCCACTTTTCATCACCCCAACCTTTATAGCTCTTCATCCTGGTTCCTATGAGCTATTACACTAAGGTGCCCCTCCTAGATAATTTATTAAATTGACAACCTTAGTGAAATCCATTAAATTATGCTCAATAATACTCCTAAATTATGGGAATGGTCGAAATGCAATGGAGTCGAAATATGATTGCGCAAGGATGATCTTGATGATAAAAGATGATAAACAAACCTTTGAAAGCATCATATGACTCCTCCAAACCGCCCAAGCTCACTGTTAACCTCAAATTACCCCTTTGGTCAGGCTGACATAAACCCATAAGGTCACCTCCAACTGCAAAGCAAGGGAATCCAAAAATAAAGACATTAAAGTCAAGGTGGGTTTTATGATGTATTTGTTGAGTCATCTGACCTATTTTACTTACACTCCATTTAAGGTAACTTTTTGAAATGCAGTTTCACATCTATGAAATGTAATTTTGTTATATATAATAAGATTATGATTATTATTGTTTTTCTTATTCTTATTTAATCCAAGGAAAAAGTAGGAAGGAAGAATATCCTTGGTTTGCAACACCTTTTTCTCAATTTCCATTACCTTGATGATGAGTTAGTATTCAGCCGAAATATGTTAGCTAAAAATCTTATATGTAGGGATACACTACAAATCATGATAATATATCCTCTTAAGAACTAAAACCATGCTGCTTTGTTCAATTAAGACGATAAATTTTATATTAGAATGGAGGTTGTGTAAGTTTGGGAGGACGACAACGAAGGACCTGCCTACAAGATCATGCTTTGATTTGGCACCTTCCTTCATGTAAGATTGAACATAGATGGATATTCGCCTTGAATGTCGGGCCATTGTTGGATTGATCCAAGTTTATAGCAGTCTCTCATTGTTTCGCTGCGGTTCGAGATCGACACTTGTAAACTTTTATATCCTTTTGAATATAAAGAGCATTTTTCTCGTGGAAAAAAGTTTGGTATAATTATAAGTGATTGTGGGAAATTTTAGTTTGAAGCTAAACATCCATTCATAATGATTTTGTGTAAAAAAAAAATTGAAAGAAGTCTCACATATCTAGGAGGGGTGAAGAATATATTTGGTTTGCAACAATTTTCCTATTTTTTATTTTTATTTTCTCGATGATGAGTAAAACATTTACTCGAAACACATCGACTAAAAATCTTATATGCAATGACTATGTCTGGCTACTATAGAATTTTAAATTAAATTTATATTTTATTTAATTAAGATGATAAATTTTATATTAGAATGTAGGCTTTTGCAATTTGATATGGTTGTAAGTGGATTTTTTTATCATGGGAAATTTTAGTTTACGACTAAATATTCAATCACGATGAGCCATTAATATTTTTATGATTCAATTTTAAATTCAAAATTTATATATAATTTTCTTTTCTTATCTTTTTAGTTTTCCATTTTAATTTTTTTAATTATAATTTTTTTTTTTAAGAATAATTTTATGATTCAATTTTAAATTCAAAATTTATATATAATTTTTTTTATCTTAAATTTTTATTTCTCTATTCTAAATTTTTTAATTAAAATTTCCTAGAAATAGATAAGGAGTTTTAAGGAAATAAAAAGTATTTCCACTCCATTATCTTCTAGGTTGATGTTAGGGAAAAACATATTTCCATTAGGTAAACATGAGCATTTGAGTATTTGTTGTAGCCCTAGTTAGGGAGGAATGGTTCTTTTTTGGTGAGCTCAGGCTTGGTGAGTGAAGTGAGTCATTCAAGCAGTGGAGCATAATGAAAGTTAGAAAGTATTGTTGCAAAACTGCATTTTTAGCGGTTTTAGTTGGGTAAAATAAGTTGAAGCAATATGAACCTTCAAATGGTTATACTTACACAAGTTAAGTTGAAAAACAAAGAGTCATTTGTATCACAAAGTATATGGCAAAGCCTAAGGAGCCATCGAACTCCAACTTACTTGGAAGGGTAACTCATTAAGGACTTTATCTAGTTAGTAGTTTTTTTTTACTTGGGAATACAACACGGGAAACCCTCATGTACTTCCCCACATTTCGTGGATGGTAAACGGGATAAACCGTTTGGTCTGATTACGAGCCTAACCCGGTGGGGACATCAAGTGAGGCCCTAAACAGGCTCCTGGCCAGAGATTCGGCCCCAGAACCTCATTCGAGCAAACAACGACACTCATCCACTTAAGCTAACCCATCGGGCTATCCAGGTAGTAGTTTTAGGTCTTCTTAGAAATAATTATGAATTTGATCATTTTGGGACTTAAACTTCTAGTATATGATTCATGCCCTTCCTAGCAATTTTTGGGGGCATTGGACCTCAAAGATAGGATCATACAGATCTTCATTACATTCTACAAGTTGAGAGCTTTGCAACAATCAGTTTTTTCCCAAACAAAATTAGTATGTGAAAGTTATGGCCCTAAGAAGTTAACATTGCAAATCAAGTTCTGAAGGCCCACTTTTCTTTTGCTATCTTGGCTCCTAGGTTTCAGGTTTTTTCACTCTAGGTTTCCTAGTTCATATGCCTTACTTGCACATACATTAGGTCTCATTTTCAAACCATTTGTAACACTATGAATCTACATAACTTGTGAACACATGAAAGCTAAAGAGAGCTCATAAATATTCTTTTTAATATTTTATATCATAGAAACAATAAGTTAAAAGAAATTATTTAATTTCCATGTTTATTTTCTTAAGGTCCAATGGACCCAAGTTGAGGTTTGGTGGATGGTAATCATCACCATCACCAATAAAAATAGTAATTTTCCTCCTAATTAAGGGCTTTTGCAATTGAGCACAATCACACATATCTTCTCAAAATAGTTGGCACCATTCTAATCATTGTGTATATACAATTTTTTTTCACCATTATTTCTTTAATAGAAATTGGTTTTTGTTATAACTTGTGTTCTTTCTACAATATTCCATGTTGTTCCATTATGTTTTCATACTATATGGATCAATGGTATTAAAACAATATGCTTTCTATTGTTTTCATGAGCATGTCTCTCATGAGAAGTTGAGCCTCATGCTTGAGCCTTTAGACAACCTTTCTTGTCAACCCATGGGGCCTCACATGGTGGAAAAAAAGAAAAACCACCCACTAGGACATCTTAACAAATATTTGCTCAAGTAATACCCAATCGCGGTACATATTAACCACCTATTGCTTGAGGAAGCCCTCACCACTCCTACAATACAAAGTTGTAGCATCCCTATTTTGCATCCCACAAGTTAGGAGAATTACATTTGGGATGCGCATTTACATCCTTTCACATCCCCTTTTGCATCCTTATGTGTCCCACTATGCGTCTGAATGTACATTTATTATTAAACTCAAATATACAATAATTATTGGAATCATCTGGAACTTGTAAAGAGTTGGGTAGGTCCTTGACATGCAATGGAGGCATTCCAAGAATGCAAGTGATTATTTGTTCCATGTATCCACGTGTTAAACACCTCTCATCTGTAGTAGCAAGCAATGCCATTCAAATTAAGTTATGTGTTTGACATGAGGAAACAATGAAAGGTTAGTATTGGAAGTGGAAACTAGTGCAATGCAAAAACGACAAGAGACACAATAGTCAATATACCTTTCAGAGGAATATAACCATTGTCGACAAGAAGAGGCATGAAGAAATAAGTAGAGAAACAACAAGAAATTTGCATTTAGATGGTCACTCTCAAAACCCCCATCTTCTTGGTGGTCTTCTACACAAAACGAAATAATATGTTGGAAATAATACATGTCATCAAAGGAATGCTATTTGTTTGTAAATGTTTTAGCTTGTCTATCAACTTATATAAATATAGAGGGACATTATCTATTTAAATAACTTAGGTAGTTTGGAGGTTTGATCATGCTTCATAGGTAGGCTATCCAAAATAGTATTAAATTTACAATTGGTCTAAGGTTTAACAGAGTCTGTTAACACAATTACCGACTTTATGAGAACAATGATCTTAAAACAAGAAATTTAGCCCTAAAAACCTATATTTTTGGGTCAAAAACATCATAATCAACCATCATTTCGAAAAGTGGTGCTGTTGGTAGCACCCATTTTTTGGGGGGTTAAAATTGTGACCTTTTGCAACCATGGGTCATAATGTTGTCGATAAAACCCTTAAAATCAACCTCTGAATCAAAAAGTGGCACTAAAAGTAGCACCATTTTTTTTCATGGTTAAAATTATAACTTCTTTGAATCCATGGGCTTAACAACCGACATCGTTGCAACCAAAATATTAAAACCAATCCCTGAATCGAAAAGTGGTTCTCCTAGTAGCACCCCCCCCCCCCCCCCCCCCTTTTTTTTGGGGGGGGGGATAATATAACATTTTTTTGAAGTTTTAGCCTTGATAACAGGAACCCATACAACCAAAACTTTAAAACTAACCCTCGAATAAAAAAGGAGGTGCTATCAGTAGCATCCTCTTTTTTATTCGGGATTAAAATTGCAACATTTTTGAAACCATGGCCTAACATCCTGATATTGTTGCAAACAAATTCATAAAAAAAGAAAATAAAAATTAAAGATTAAAAAAGAAGGAAAAAAATACAAAAATAAAATAGAAAAGAAAACATGTATATATATATATATATATACAATTTTTTGTAAAAAATATAAAAAATTAGGAATAAAAAAAAACATGATTAAGAAAAAAGGAAAAACAATATCCCCAACCTAGTCCCTTTTCCCCCTACCCACTCCCTGCCCACTTCTCGTTCCCCCCTTCGCCCTGCCCAAACCCCTTCCCCCTAACCCCCTCAGCTCACGCTTAAAGTAGTGGCAAACCACTCCTTCAAGTGGTAGGCAAGGGAACTCCCTCGCTCCCCCCTCCCTTTGATCTGTAGGCCACTCCTTTAAGTGGTGGGTAGGGGGAAAAGCTCCCTCCCTTTGATCAATACCTATTGCTCATATGAGCGGAATGTCTTAAGCCACTGCTCATATGAGTGGTGGGTATTGATCAAATAGAGAGGGGAGGGGGCTCACCCACCCGCCCCTCACTCCTTTAAGCAACATGCAAGAGGGTTTGGGTAGGGTGGAGGGGGGAACAAGGGGTGGGTAGGGTTAGGGAGGGGGGAATGGGGGCTGAGTGTGGGGTAGGGGGGAGGGCGGGGGGGGGATTCTAAAAATCATCCCCAAGCAATTTGATTTTGATTTTCGTTTTTTATAGTTTTGTTTTTAATTTCTTTTTATTTTTGTATTTTCTAGTTTTTAATTTTATTTTTTTTTTAATTTTTCGTTTCAAACTGCTTTTTATTGAAGTTTTTTTTTTTATATTATTTTTCTTTTTTTCCTTTAATCATTTTCTTTTTATTTTATTTTTTTAAATTCTATTTATTAAAAAAATGTTTTTTTTCCTTTTTTTAATGAATTGGTTTGCAATAGTACTAGGTTTTTAGGCTATAATTTAAAAAATGTTGTAATTTTAAGCCTAAAGAAAAAAAAAGGTGCTAGTAATATTGCTTTATTATTATTATTATTATTCAAGGAGGGGTGCTTCTTTTTTATTCAAGGGTTAGTTTTAAGATTTTAGTTATAAAGATGCTACTTGTTAAGACGAGGATTTCAAAAAGTTTGTAATTTTAGCCCCGAGAAAAAAAGGGGGTGCTATTAGGAGCACCACTTTTTGATTTGAGGATTGAGCCAAGGCGTGCAAATAAACCAGAATTGCTTCTACAACTGTTTTAACAAGAACCAATATATCCCCACAAGGCAATCACTTATTCTACCAAATACCTATTCTTCTTTACACTTTTTCTACGAGCCACAACCAATCCATCTTGACATAGTCGTTCGACTTGAGATTGTACCCAGATACTTGAAACCCTCATCCGACCAATGTTGTTGAAAAGGAAGGGTAATCTTTATATTTGCCAATATCTCGTTACTAACATTTTCTGCATAGAGTTCTTACTTTCTTTCATTGATTTCCATTCCAGTCGCCTTCTTGAAGAGTTGAAGTACTTCCTTTAGTGTTGTAACATCCCTTCTGTTACATCTCATATTCTCTGCAGTGTACCCTACATTTTTTCACGAGATGTGACCACTTTGATGAGCCCAAAGTGTGATGATTTATTTGTATGTGGCCATGATGGGATGTTTGATGTACAAATGTTGGTTAGTGGTTGCCCAAATCCCATAGGTGGATGATCATGGCTTGTCCTTATAGTCTCCATTCTGAGGGTGCTTGGTTTTATTGCTCCGATCGACTATCCCTTGGAGGTGGTAACTCACTCTAAGTCATGTATTTATGTCATGGGTATGTATGCAGGCATTTTGAGGTGGATCTACTAGGATACATGATTTACAAAGCCCTTACCATTCACTTATTATTTTGCTATGTAAAAGGTGATTGCACTTTGTAAGGGTTGTCACACCCATGGTTTAGCACACCTATTTTACCATGGACCCTCTCTTTTTTATGTATGTACCACACTTGGGTCATGGGCCCTTGGAGATGATTTTGCACAGGATTATCCAATTTCACATTTCCTGAGGCAGTCTCACAAATTTCGAGGCATATCAAGTTTCTCGAGGCATTGGTCACACTCTCAGAGGCACATACAAGCTATTTACATCTATGTAGACACCCTCTACACTTTCCATGTGTAATATCTTGGGAAGTCCCGCTCCTTTAGCATATTTTAAAAGTGTGTTTGCTCATTAATGAGGTCCAAACCTCACCTAGGGCATTTTATGAAGACCATGGGATTAATTTTAGCACACTTGGATGATGTGGAATTCACTTAAGTGATGTTTCACCTTGAAGATATGACTTGGAATTCACTTAAGGTGATTTGATGATGTGGAGATGTCTTTTACATAATTTGAAGGTTGATCCACTCTTTTGACATCATTTTTGTTGTTGGGGGTTTTATGACCCATTTTTTGACTTGGAGGTTCACTCCCATGCTTCATGGAGGTGCCTTGACCTTAGATATGGACAAACTCATGCTTTGGAGACACATTTCAAGGATTTATGGACATTATTTGAGCATTCTTTGAGCACATTTTGTTGAAGCCATCCCCTTTTAAGGTCATTCTGCACACTTTCATGAGAACGTTTCACATGGAGGAGAGAAACGTTGGAGCTAGGATGGCCATTCTTTACCATATTTTGAGGCCTCCCAATTTCATTTTAGTTGGAATGTTGCACCCAAAGGGAAAATTGTCCTTCTTGAATGGCTCTGTTAGCTCCCAAAATGAATCAATTACTATGGTTTCATTTTGTGGTTGATAACATGGTTATTGGTAGTTTTCTCCACTTTGTTTTAAGTTCTTCTAGTGGAAAAACTTAGGTTTTTAATTCATATTGTAGAAATAAGACGATCCATAAAGGTCTTTTCTTTAAAATTTCATGAAGAGACTTTCAACAGCTAACACGTGTTTCAAAGTTGATGATTAGCTGGTGAAAGCGACGATTTTCAACAGTTAAGAAGTATTTCCCCATGGACCGTTAGCTGGTGAAAGCGCGGAATACGTGTGTTTTCTCCACGTTTTCAAAAATCAAAGGATGACATGCTCAACACACGCCAGGTAATCATTATAAGGCATTGGTGAAAGCGGATAATGATGAAGATTCGGTTTTGGACGTCTAAATCAGATTTCAAAGCGGATCGTGTTCAGAAATGCATGCTTCACGGGATAATGGCGCTGGAGATGGCGAATTCAAATCCATCATCACAGGTAAAGGAGCGGTACTACTCGGCTGGTGACATCAAATCGACGCCTCATATCCCCAAAATGCATCATCCGCTTACATATAATATGTTTTCATTTTTGAAAGACAATGTCGAGAGTTTTCACCAGCGCAAAACCTCGGCTCAAACAACGGATTACAGTGTTTTTGTGTACAAAATTGTCTGGGGTTCGAATTGCAGATGGCAAGGAGACGAAGTGGTTCGTTGTTAAGGAAAGAATTAGACAGTCTGTCCTTTCTACAGGTGCATCCAGAGGTGCAAAAACACTTCTCAGACGCAGGTTGCATGGGATATGTTGAGAAGTTACAGAACGATTATCACCAAACCACAACTGAAGCATTTGCTAAAACATACGATGGAAATAAAGCATGTGTCAGGTCTTTAGAAATCATAGTTGATGAAGCCGCCATTGCTACAATGACCAACTTACCTAGATAATGCCAGAGTTGGTTCAAAACAACAGCAACCAAGAACCTAAATTTCAGAGCATATCTTAAGGAAGAATTCAGAAATGATGCATGGAAGAAAAGCATGCCCGTTTCTCATTTAGAGGATGAGTGGCAGGATTTGTTCAAGGGAATCCAACTCTACATAACCTCAGAAGGCAGGTACGACAAGCTGATGCTATACCATTTCAAGCTCTTAGACCATTTTACAGGGAAAACTCTCCTAAATTTACCTTTCTTCTTGCACAAAAGCTTAACTAAAGTCTGTAAAAAGATTAGAGCTGAACCTCTAAGTATGAAGAACACTATTTATCATTTTGGCCTAATCAAATTGATAATCCTGGAGGAGCTAAAACTAAGAGGAAGGACTTGGCAACATTTTCTTTTTTGGGAAGGCTTCGAAACCCAAACTCAGCCCATGAATGAGCAGAAGAGGGCTGGAAAAAGACAATTAACTCGTCAAAGCAACTTGAGGAAGAGGATAACTCTTCCAGGACCACCAGAAGATAGGATCTTTGGTATAAGGTCTCACAGGTCAAAGAAAAAATTAGATTTTGAAACTACTACAGAGCAGCCTACAGAAAAGAAAACAAACATCTTAAATCTACCATACACAAACTCAGAGCCAGAGCAAGAAGATGAAAGCCCTGCCATTAAAAGCCCTGAAAACTCCATGGAATTTGCACAAGATTGTGAGACTTTTACTCCCGCTGATGAAGGCGAAACATCAAAGGGAAAAGGGTCAAAGAAATCACAAAAAATCAAGCAACTTAAAGAAGTGATTTCTCAACAGGAGGTTTTAGAAAGAGTAATTAAGGAGAGATACAAAACTCTGTCTGATAATTTCGCAGAAACAAATGCTGCATTTGAAAATTTGGCTCGTGAAAGTGTCAAGGAAAAGAAGAGAAAGAAGAAAATCACCAAAGACTATAACAATATATGGTGGTTAGCAAAACGCCTTAAGAGGAAGATTAGAAAATTGAAGCAAAAACAAAAGTCACACCTAGATCTGCAAGTGTTAGCCCAGGTTGCTATGAATATGCAAGGAGATAAAGCAAAGACACGTTGAGTTTTGATAGAACAACAGTTTTGGAGGTGAAAGTTCCTTTTGGGCCAAAGCAGAGATTTCACCAGCGCAAAGGGTAAATTTACAACCAGTTAGCTGGTGAAAGGCAGAGCTTTCACCAACTAACCAGTGAATCATAAGGCGAGTTAGCTGGTGAAAGCACAAAAATAATTTTTGAAAGCTAAAGATGGAGCAGGGCTATTTTCAAAGGATTTAAAGAGGTTCCAGAGCATTAAAGGACTAACTACTTAGTCAGAAAATACTCAGCAACAGAGATTCGTGGGGATTTTGAAAACCACATGCTAAATTGGTCTCCTAAAGTTTTGACTATGAGTAATTGAAGAAATCCAACTACCAAGACATGTGCCTTTACCATTTTTCATGACACAATAGATTCCAGAAGCTGATGAAGTACATATGTCAAATTTTGATATAGAAGACAGTTCGAATGCTAGCCTAGCCACTAGTCTTTGTTATCGATTGTATTAGTTAATTTGATTTGCTATATTTAGATACAGATCCAAGTTTTCAGGATCTTAAAAACTGATTGTAAAAGGCTATAAATTCCTATCTTTTCTAAGAGACAAGGGTTCAAACTGGGAATACATTTTTGTGCTACTGTATAGACTCTTATTGCATAATAAAATTACAGTCTCCTTTCGCTTTCAATATAAGAAATATTCATGTTTCCTTTTCTGTACTTTATTTTAGTTTATCTTAGCTTATGAAGACTGTCATCTCTTTATTGAGCTCATAGACTTGAAGTGAAGGATTTCTTTCTATCTTGCATTAAGCCCAACATCCAATTGTATTTGGCAATCAAGATTAGTGTTCTTCATCCTCTCCTTTCAAATTACTTGATCTAATTATTGTTTCCTGAAAGAACTGTTTCTTTGAATGTATGATGAGTTGTCTATTACATTAATCATTGAGGATCCCATTGTTCCAAGCATACCTGCACATTATTTTTAAGTTACCAAGCATCCTTAGTCTACAACCCTAAGGAGTTTCTTGGAGCAATAACAAATTGGCGTCGTTGCCGGGGAGACGAAATTTAAGTTCTGCTTTCCTGGGATACGACACATAGCTGATCTTTGATGATAGGCAAAGATTAGACATTTTAGTTGGTTGTAATTATCTATCTGGCGACTCCACAAGTTCATCCTGGATCCTAAGAGGATCAGTACTAGGGCGAATCCTGAAGAATCACCTATCACACCAGTGTCCAATCCAGAACTAATTATCAGGAAAGGAAAGAAAATTCAGGGTCAAACTTCAAAATCAGATACATAAGATAATCCTCTTTTTAGTTCTGGAAAATCTACTATAGAAAAATTTGAGTTGTTTTCAAAGAGTACTGATGAAAAAACAACTGTAAATACTGTAGAAGAACAAACTCCTTTTGATCAACAGGAAAATACTAATGATGATAAATTGATAGTTTCAAATTTGATTGAAAAAACATCCAAGACTTTAGAAAGGAGTCATAGTTCTTCTTCTCTTGAGTCTTTTCATTCTCAACAACGAGAAGATCATTTAAACATTTATACTAGCCTCCTTGCTGTTTAACATCTTCTCCAAGAGCTATCTGCTAAAGGTGAAGAAAACTTCGCTGGACAGCTTGCAAATTTTTACAGAGCCTCATATCAGACCTCTTTCCCATTAGAAGATTCACCTCCTTCGCATTCCTCCAGTGTTGAAGACTCGAAAAAGAAACCATCACCTTTCTCACCCCTGATAGTTATGGTTGCACCACCTCCTTTGACGAAGATGCAACAAATCCTAGCTGCTAGGTATGCACCACTTATATTGCCAAACCCAGTATCAGCCATGCCGACGGGAGATTATCAAAAGTATATGCCCAAATTCACAGGTGAAGGTGATGTGTCTGTTGATGAACATATTGAGGCTTTCTACAGTTATGCTGAAAACCTTAATATTGAAGAAGAAGATGTTTGGACACGAGTTTTTGTCCAAAGCTTAGATGTCCATGCTAGGAAATGGTTCAAAGAACTCCCTCCTAGTTCCATAGCTGGAATCGAGCAATTGGATGAGACCTTCTTGAAACATTATTACAGAATTCGAAAATCTAAGGAAACAAAATAGTGAGTCAGTCTCTGATTTCACTAAAAGATTTAACCGGATGTATAGTAAAATACCAGCAGAGATAAAACCTTCAGATGCTTCTGCCAAGATCACATATTCTGATGCTTTCGACTCAGATTTCTGTTTATTGTTGAGAGAAAGGAGGTCACCGACATTATCTCTCATGCAAGATGCTGCCCTTGAGGTGGAATCAAATATTTTAGCCTCTCAAAAGCTAAAGGGAAATTCTGATAGGAGAAGGCCAAGGAATGAAGCTTCTTCTTCATCAAGTGCTCACCCAAAGTTTGATAAAATGGCTAAGATGCTAGAGTCTATAACCTCTGAGATATCTAACCTCAAGATTGAAAATAAGCAGCCTGTGAAGGGAAGATGCACTTATGATTATGCAGGCAGGAACCCAAATCAAAATCCCAACAACTTTAGAAGAAATAATAAGCCAGCACAGATTTTGCAAAGAGAAAAGAATCCTACTGAAGATCAGAGAATAAAGGCCCCTCTTCAAAATGTTGTGATGGATGAAGACGAAGGTGATTATCAAGAATGATCAGGGGATCAAATTTTGCTCAAAAATTCAAAGTGCTCGGAATCGCTTCAAAACGGACGAGAGCGTAGGCCTCATCGTTGTGAACCCAACACAACTCGTTTTGTCTCAAACGAATGTCGGGAGCGAGAGATATTGTAATCTGTTCAGAAAGTCAAATAGGCAAAAAAAGGACGCTGACTGTACAGTCCGTACAGGCTGACGTGGCAGGGTTGTATGACCATATGATGATGTGGCAGAGTTTGCTTGGCAGTTGAGGGTGAATGATATCTCGACACGTGGCATTGTTTGGTCAAGTGATTGGGTGCCACATGGCCCAATCATGGGCTGCCACGTGGCACCTCGGTATTGGTCTATTTGGTTTGTTAATCAAAATTTTTATGGGTCTGTGGGGTTCGACCCCCGGACCTCCCCACTGGTGTAAATCTCTAACAAAGGCCGCCCGGCCAATACGCCCACACTTTGTTTCTTACCATATAACCTTTTGTAATATATTTAAATTCAAACCTTTGTTTATGTGGGCGGGGGGTCGGGCTGGGGCTTAGCCCCAACTCCTGGTCTTTTGTGTTGCACCATATGACCATTCACCATACGGTGGGCGTGCGCGCGGGAGTGTATTTCAAATGGAGCCCCCGGTCACGCGCTTGTTGTGCCATGTGACCACAACCGGAGTTTTCAAACGGTTTTGTAACGGTTAGCCATTTTGCCAAAGCGCGAGGTCTTATGACTCCCATATGCCCAGGTGCTAGGCGGTTAGGGGCTGGCGTGCCCATAACCGTCCTACAGTTTGCACCGTTGGCGCGGTTGCGCCCGGTGCTGGGTTTCCACGCTTTAAATTGCGTGTGTGCCAGGTTCATGACACAAGGGTGCATTTTGTAGATGCAGAGACAACAAGCTTGAAGGGGGGACTTCCAGGAGGCCTACCTTCTTCGTTTTTCGACCGATTGAGGTGCCGAAAAAGCCCAGCTAGGGGTTTTTTGTAAGGCATGTTTTTGAGCACTTTGAGCAATTAATAATAATGATCCATTGGAAGCTGGACCAGGAGATGTAGCCCAAGAGAGGGGTGAACTTCTTTATCAATTGCTGTGTTTATGTGCTTATGTTCATTGATTATGCTGCTGTCTATGTGTATTTTATATGAGTAATCCTTTAATTTATGTGTTGCAAAGTTGATCCATTTGTTTTTAACACATAACATTTACTTGCAAATAATTTTCAAGGATACAAGTCTTCTTCATTTTTAGATCAAGTTGGTATCAGAGCTTTGGTTTTTGAAGACTTGATTGTTTTGCAAGTGTTTTGTTTCTGATGCTCACAAGGTTGAAACTCACAAGAGGAGAAGGTCAACTTGTGGAGCCAAGTTCTCATCCGACAAGGAGGAAGCATATACCATCACCGCAAGTTTCAGGGAGGCATTCACCAAGTATGGCTCATGCAGAAAGTCATGAACGTGTTCCTGCAAAAGATGAAGATCTCAGAAAGGCTTTCATGGAGACGAGAGAGATGATGAAGATCTTGATGGAAAGGAACATATTGTCGCAAGGTGAAGGCTCCAACCCTTCAAGGCATAAGGGAAGCAATGGTGACAAAACTCCAAACGGAAATGGAGGGAATGGTGCTTCTCCACCACCCTCTCCTCCATCTTCTTCTTCTTCTTCTTCTTCTACCAGTTCAAGACCTCTTCCGAATTCTCCAAAGGGGCATGGTAAAACTTCTTCGCAAATTCCTTCATTAAAGCTTGATATAAAATTTGAATTGCCAATATACAATGGAGAAGTTAATGCTGAGAAGTTAGATAATTGGATACGTCAAATTGAAGTATATTGTA
>ML820703.1:60966-76100 GCA_009831015.1 Picea engelmannii
TATTTTACATTTTTTCATTTGCTTCAAGAGATACAATTGCAGCAGTACTCTTGCAGAAAAATGCCGATGATCAGGAGCAGTCGGTTGCCTTCTTCAGTAAGGTCTTGAGGGATGCAGAGGTAAAGTATGAATTATTGGAGAAACAAGCATATGCACTTATTAAGTCATTGAAATCTTTCAGAGTTTACATCCTTCAAGCCAAGGTAATAGCTTTTGTACCCTCCAGTTCAGTTAAAGATGTGCTGATACAACTCGACATAGATGGAAAAAGGAGTAAGTGGATAGCAAAGTTGATTGAATTTGATGTTGAAATTAAACCAGCAAAACTTGTGAAGGGTCAGGGCCTTGCCAAACTTCTGGAAGAAGAAAATTGTAAGCTGCTTGAAATAAATTTGGTAAGTATTAATGCAGATAATGTTCAGTCTTCAGAGGATAAAGAAGGTGAGGAAATGCAGGTCTTAGCTCACCTAGCTAATTGCAAATGGTACAGTCACATTGTTCATTTTCTGCAAACTTTATCTGTCCCTTCGGATTTGACTCGGAGAATTCATAATTTGGTAGAGTTACAACAAGATAGAGAGCAACTTTTGGAAAGGACAGAATTACACCAAGGAAAAATGAAGGAGATCTTCGACAAGAAAGTCAAATCAAATATCTTCAAAACAGGGGAACTAGTCTTAAAGTGGGATGCAGCAAGGCAAGAGAAGGGAAAACACGACAAATTTGATGCTCTCTGGACATGTCCTTTCATCATAACAACGGTTCAGCAGAACAATACCTTTGTTCTCCAAAATCTTGCAGGCGAGGAAGTAGCAGGTGGCCCTTTCAACGGGCGCTTTCTAAAGACCTATTTTTCATAAGGCTTTTTCTTAAAGTCCTGTTCTACGTTTACATATTCTTTTCAGTTCTGTTTTCTTTGTTTCTATCACTTGAATAACTCCATGCCCAATGGTACTAAGCAAAACTATTTTTCAAATTTTTTAAATTGTAATAAAGGCTACTGAGTCTAGCTAGGTTCTTGGTCACCTCACAGGGAGGTGTCCATCCCAGTTGGAGCCAAATGTTAGCTCCCAAAATGAATCAGTTACTATGGTTTCATTTTGTGGTTGATAGCATGGTTATTGGTAGTTTTCTCCACTTTGTTTTAAGTTCTTCTAGTGGCAAAACTTAGGTTTTAATTCATATTGTAGAAATAAGACGATCCATAAAGGTCTTTTCTTTAAAATTTCATGAAGATACTTTCAACAGCTAACACGTGTTTCAAAGTTGATGATTAGCTGGTGAAAGCGGTGATTTTCAACAGTTAAGGAGTATTTCCCCATGGACTGTTAGTTGGTGAAAGCGCATAATACGTGTGTTTTCTCCACGTTTTCAAAAATCAAAGGATGACATGCTCAACACACGTCATGTAATCATTATAAGGCGTTGGTGAAAGCGGATAATGATGAAGATTCGGTTTTGCACGTCTAAATTGGATTTCAAAGCGGATCGTGTTCAGAAATGCATGCTTCATGAGATAATGGCGCTGGAGATGGCGAATTCAAATCCATCATCACAGGTAAAGGAGCGGTACTACTCGGCTAGTGATATCAAATCGACGCCTCATATCCCCAACATGCATCATCCACTTACATATGATATGTTTTCATTTTTGAAAGACAACGTCGAGAGTTTTCACCAGCGCAAAACCTCGGCTGAAACAACAAATTACAGTGTTTTTGTGTGCAAAATTGTTTGGGGTTCGAATTGCAGATGGAAAGGAGACGAAGTGGTTCGTTGTTAAGGAAAGAATTAGACAGTCTGTCCTTTCTACAGGCGCATCGAGAGGTGCAAAAACACTTCTCAGACGCAGGCTGCATGGGATATGTTGAGAAGTTACAGAACGACTATCACCAAACAACAACTGAAGCATTTGCTAAAACATACGATGGAAATAAAGCCCATGTCGGGTCTTTAGAAATCACAGTTGATGAAGCCGCCATTGCTACAACGACCAACTTACCTAGATCAAGCCAGAGTTGGTTCAAAACAACAACAACCAAGAACCTAAATTTCAGAGCATATCTTAAGGAAGAATTCATAAATGATGCATGGAAGAAAAGCATGCCAGTTTCTCATTTAGAGGATGAGTGGCAGGATTTGTTCAAGGGCATCCAACTCTACATAACCTCATAAGGCAGGTACAACAAGCTGATGCTATACCATTTCAAGCTCTTAGACCATTTTACAGGGAAAACTCTCCTAAATTTACCTTTCCTCTTGCACAAAAGCTTAACTAAAGTCTGTAAAAAGATTAGAGTTGAACCTCTAAGTACGAAGAACACTCTTTGTCATTTTGGCCTAATCAAATTGATAATCCTGGAGGAGCTAAAACTAAGAGGAAGGACTTGGCAACATTTTCTTTTTTGGGAAGGCTTCGAAACCCAAACTCAGCCCATGAATGAGCATAAGAGGGCTGGAAAAAGGCAATTAACTCCTCAAAGCAGCTCGAGGAAGAGGAGAACTCTTCCAGGACCACCAGAAGATAGGATCTCTGGTATAAGGTCTCACAGGTCAAAGAAAAAATTAGATTTTGAAACTACTACAGAGCAGCCTACAGAAAAGAAAACAAACATCTTAAATCTACCATACACAGACTCAGAGCCAGAGCAAGAAGATGAAATCCCTGCCATTAAAATCCCTGAAAACTCCTTGGAATTTGCACAAGATTGTGAGACTTTTACTCCCACTGATGAAGGAGAAACATGAAAGGGAAAAGGGTCAAAGAAATCACAGAAAATCAAGCAACTTAAAGAAGTTATTGCTCAACAGGAGGTTTTAAAAAGAGTAATTAAGGAGAGATACAAAAATCTGTCTGATAATTTCGCAGAAACAAATGCTGCATTTGAAAAGTTGGCTCGTGAAAGTGTCAAGGACAAGAAGAGAAAGAATAAAATCACCAAAGACTATAACAATATATGGTGGTTAGCAAAATTCCTTAAGAGGAAGATTAGAAAATTGAAGCAAAAACAAAAGTCACACTCAGATCTGCAAGTGTTAGCCCAGGTTGCTGTGAATATGCAAGGAGATAAAGCAAAGACACGCTGAGTTTTGATAGAACAACAGTTTTGGAGGTGAAAGTTCCTTTTGGGCCAAAGCAGAGCTTTCACCAGCGCAAAGGGTAAATTTACAACCAGTTAGCTGGTGAAAGGAAGAGCTTTCACCAGCTAGCCAACGAATCATAAGGCGAGTTAGCTGGTGAAAGCACAAAAAGAATTTTTGAAAGCTAAAGATGGAGCAGGGCTATTTTCAAAGGATTTAAAGAGGTTCTAGAGCATTAAAGGATTAACTACTTAGTCAGAAAATACTCAGCAGCAGAGATTCGTGGGGATTTTGAAAACCACATGCTAAATTGGTCTCCTAAAGTTTCGACTATGAGTAATTGAAGAAATCCAGCTACCAAGACAGGTGCCTTTACCATTTTTCATGACACAACATATTCCAGAAGCTGATGAAGTACAAATGTCAAATTTTGATATAGAAGACAGTTCGAATGCTAGCCTACCCACTAGTCTTTGTTATCGATTGTATTAGTTAATATGATTTTCTATTTTTAGATACAGATCCAAGTTTTCAGGATCTTAAAAACTGATTGTAAAAGTCTATAAATGCCTATCTTTTCTAAGAGACAAGGGTTCAAACTGGGAATACATTTTTGTGCTACTATATAGACTCTTATTTCATAATAAAATTACAGTCTCCTTTCGCTTTCAATATCAAAAATATTCATGTTTCCTTTTCTGTACTTTATTTCAGTGTATCTTAGCTTATGAAGACTGCCATCTCTTTATTGAGCTCATAGACTTGAAGTGAAGGATTTCTTTCTATCTTGCATTAAGCCCTACATCCAGTTGTATTTGGCAATCAAGATTAGTGTTCTTCATCCTCTCCTTTCAAATTACTTGATCTGATTATTGTTTCCTGAAAGCACCGTTTCTTTGAATGTATGATGAGTTGTCTATTACATTAATCATTGAGGATCCCATTGTTCCAAGCATACCTACACATTATTTTTAAGTTACCAAGCATCCTTAGTCTACAACCCTAAGGAGTTTCTTGGAGCAATAACAGGTTCATCACCTCTTTATGAGGGTTTTATGCATGTAAAGTATCATTTCAATGTATCTTGTCTCAATCTCCAAGTTATGTGGATGACAAGTCACTTTTGATTTATTTTCTTAACCTATATTTAGGGAATAAAGAATGGGAAGGAGTTGTGAGCCTCATCTATAAATATAGGCCCTCCTCTCATTCCAAATTGTTGTGAATTGTTGGAGATCATTTGAAGCCATTAATATAAGATTTTTTACTTGGTGTTTCTTGGTGTCAATTCTTGGAGCTCTTTCTTTCTTGGTTATTCTCTTTTCTTCAAAGACTATTGTGAATGTTGAAGATTCCACTAAAACTAGCAAGATCGATCCATTTGAGGATTTATCAAACTACTTGGAGGGAGGAGGTCTAGGGTTTGTATATCTTCCATCTTCCCTAACATGATTTGTAAGTGTTTATTTCTTGTGTTGATTAGTTTGATACTCCTTGGCAAGGGTTTTTAGTATTCTTTCAAGTCTTTTGTTGATCTTGTTGGTGAACGCTACTCCCTCGAGGAAAATCCTCTTGTAGGGCCTTGGTTTTCATGGTTAGTCTTGATTAGATAAGAGACTACTAGCCTTGAGGCACTAGTATCTTATTCTAATCCATAAACATTGAATAACCAATTCTTAGAGGGGCGTACTTCTTGACCCCACAAGCCATGAGTGGAGACAAGACACTAAGCTTAACTCCCAACAACCAACCACAAAACCCTAAAAATTTAATTATTTATTTTCATGTCATATAAAATACAAAAGTACAAAAAAATATAAAAGATATACTATCAAAAATATTTATTTCATTGTCTAGTGCAAAGTTAATGTTTTTTTTTCATTTTCTAGACACTCTTGTCCAAGGGGTTACTGTAAATTGTTGATCTTTAACCCTAATGGGGAAAAGTAGCCCCAAACATTTGTGCTTAAAGGTTTTATCTAACATTTTTGTGGGCTCATTTTAGGTGTTTACTAATTCTGGAAATTAAATTACAACAATAAAAATCAGAATTAGTGAAACCTTAAAGCTAGGGTTTAATCTTAAAAGGTGCATTCTACCCTACCCTAGCTTATATTTAACTTGTGGATTGCTTATAAAGGATATATAACACATTCTAATGGTGAAATTCATCTTCTATGTGCTTCACAACTATTATATTTCATTTTGGATATTTTTGGTGAAACCCTAGGGGGATTCGCCACCTTTATTTGCAAGTTTGAGCTAATTGCATGGTTATTATTCATTTGTATTTGCAATTAGTCATCATTGGGATTTTTTGCATAGTTTATTCATTTCCCTAGCTAAATTACCCAAGGTTTATCATTACAAGTGTGTTTAGGCACTCTTGGGGTGCTTTTCCTCACCCAAAATTTGCATTTCTACATTTTTGATCAAATATCAGATTATGGAATTGTTGGACAGAATAAAGTTGGTCCAATTTGCAACATATAATCAAGAGATAACTCATTTATATTATTCGTTCTTGATTTAGGCAATTTGATCTCATTCGTGTGTGGTAAGAGGTACTTGTTTCTTCATTCAAAGAGTGATTTCATAGTGCTAATTTATTTTTTCTGTTGTAGCTTACTTATTTTAGATCTCAACACTCATTTAATTAGCTCCTAACCCTCTTTATATTATAGTAATTATTTTCCTAAATCTTGGTTGAATATTTATAAGGCATTTGGCTACTTCATTGGCACTAGTCTATCTAACCATATATTGAGGTGTGTAGTTTGAAGTAAGCCGTATTGTGAGAACTATACATGTTTATTTTCAGGGATTGGGATACCCCATGTGGATTCAAGGAGATGGTATAAAGGGAAGGGGAGATTGTGCTAAGGTGACAGTGGTGCATTTCTCGTGTTGTGCTTATCCCCAATAACACCCCTACAAAGGCTGCTAATTTGGGAAGTAATCATTTTTTGCATCATTGTCGAGGACGTCTTTGTTGGTTTGTTTCCTAGCTCTTGACAACATTATTTCACTAGGTTATTGGGTAAGTTTTCTTTCATTTGTATCTTGATGAGATTATTGTTTTTGTTAACTAGATTTGTCTCATCTAGCAACTCACTCAAAGAAAATATAAAGAGGTACATTGCAAGATGTAATTCACACAAAGAAAGTTTGAAAGGTAACTTGGGGTTGATTCAAAGAATTGGTAAGCTATATATGAAACCAAAATTTCATACTTCTCAAGTTATATTGGAAAATCCACATCTTTGGTATTTATATGATCGGTATGCAATTCTCTGATATTAATACATGATCACCTTGTATGTTTCAAATATGACCTCTAACAAATGAAAGTTTTGGGAACATTTATTTGCTCCTTTCGATTTTGTATATGTTCCATTGTATCTATGTGAGCTTCAGTTTGATACATGGACTACTCAGGTCCCAATATTTAATGGAAATCCATGGTTGGCTCCAAGACATCTCGCATATTTCATGGATTATGTGGTAGAGAATAAAATTGTTTATGAATGAACCTTAATGAATCCATCTGCACATTCAATGCAAGGGAAAAATGCATAGGATTGATATTGTAGATTGAAGCCTAAATAGATAAAATCATTTCCAGAAGGAAAAAGTTTAAAAAGAGATGGATCTATTGTTACGAGGAAGATGGAGACACTTGTATCTTCCTCTATATAAATGATAGTTTGGGAGAAAGGATTAGTGATTTGATGATGAAATATCATGATTATCCCTCAAGTGATATTGTTGTGGAAATAAAAGAAAGAAATAATGCATTATGTTTCTTGTATTGTTATATTGATATAAAATACGTAAATCCTTCTTTGTCGAAGCATGGTGATGATCTGGAAGAAGAGGTTCATCCCTCTCCTGCCTCCCATGAGCCATTGTTACATGATATTTTAGAGTTGGAAAAGGATGAGGAACATGTACCCCATGTTGAGAACATCAAGAATTTTTTTGATATGATTAACATAGACGATCTTGTCGAAGAAAAGCTTGAAGAAGCACCTTGTTTTTCTCTTGAAGATGATGAGTCCATCGAAGAATATGTTGCAAATCCTCAAGAAGAAGATGATGATGAATGGCCCTATCATGCTTCCATTGGAAATCAATATGTTTTTGAAGAAAAGGTATATGAAGAGGACCATGATGACAAAAACATTCAAGCATCCGTTAGTTCTCCACCGCATCAAAACCAATGTTTGATATGTTACTCTCCTTTACAAGATTTTGATTTTCATGAGACATCTTTTAGCAACTTGGAAGAAGAAAATCTAATTGACAAACCCTTATTTGATGAAGAGAATGACAACAAAGATATTGATTATATGATGCTTTTCTTGGTATTGAAAGATATAAATGGGATATAAGTTGTTTTTATTTTGATTGGGATCCCATTTACGATACATATGGTGATGTTTATAAAGGTAAAATTGAAGATTTTTAGTCTTGCAGACAAAAAAACATAGTCAATGAGTGAAAACTAACTTCATGATGCAAGAACAACGATATCATCACACTAGTGAGGCTGATTTACATATACATGAAGGGGTTTTTCATGGCCAACTGACACCATAAATTTTTCAGTCTTGGAAGTGCCCAACTCATGAATTTCACATTCAAGGAATTCCATCTATAGTGATGATGGTTTTAGAAATGCAATTTTTTGTAAACATCTGCATGCTCAACTTTGGGATTATCACAAGAATTTTCATTTCCACATACAAGTGCAACCAACCATGAGTTATGGATTTGCATTTTTTTTTAGGTCTAATGGGTTTTCTTATGTTTCATCCATATATATGATTGATAATAACAAGGAGGGGAAACAATATTCTTGTAGGTTTCTATTGGAGCCGTCTTCAAAGTCCCGCTTGCTTGATGGTTTGATGAGTAACAATGATGATTTTCCCTATGCTTATGTCAAGAAGGATGATTACATCATCCCGATCCACCTTTGGATTGAAGAAGTTTACAATAGTATAGGTGAACATTGGCATGCCTTTATTCTTCTCTCACATGATCATGATTTGACTTCGGGCTTTGGCCAAAGAAAGGTACATGAGATGTTCGCGTATGCTTACTTGATCCTTGATGTTTCATTATTTTGGTTTGTGACCAAGCACAAAGGTAAATTTCAAGGTATTGATGAACTCATAAAATGGTTGCATTAGATTTATGATTTTACATAGCATGCTATGTTTATTATGTTAGAGTAGGTTAGAATGAATAATCTCTTTAGCATGAGCATTATATTTACTTGTGTGATTTTATGTTATTGATTTATGCATTTTTCTTTTGTTTTAAGAATCAAAGTTGAATGATGCTTACATTGTATGAAATTCTCCAAAAGTTGGTGCTATGCACTTTGTTCATTCCATTTCGTGCATGGATTTACTTTTATCTCAAGGAAAGGATAAGGCACTGTTGACGGTTGAATATGTCAGGACCAAAATGATAACCTCATGAGGATATGAATCCTCCTGTGTTTTTATAGAGGTGGTACTCCTCTCTATTTTATGATATTCTTTAAATTATAGATTTCCAAAATGATATAGGACTTCAAGAAAGTCCAATGTTATATTCAAAGAAAGATAAAAGTTGTAGAAAATAAAATGTTTTATTTTAAAGAGAATTCCTGAGAAATGACCAAGAGCCTCATACATCACACATTTGAAAACATAAGTAAAATTTCCTCACATCCATCATAGCGAAAATAAAGATTCCCGATCACACATAAAAATAAAAGAAGATGATCCATATGCATAAGAGAACTTTAATATAGTAGACACATGTGGAGCTCAAAGGAAGAAAATGATAGACCAATCTTAAATATTTTATACTCAAAACTTAGAGTTGTAAAACACTGTCAAAACTAGTCCCGACTTAGTTCTCTCGGGATTTCTGAAAAATAGTGAAGTCTATTACAATACTTTGAAATTAAAATGCGTTTATCCAGAGGACTGGAATTAGGGCTCCCGTGGAACATAAAAGTAAATATAAACAAGAAATAGACCGTTGAGAGAAGACGGTGGGCGAAGGCAGAGTAGCAAGACCTGGAAAGAAGACAAGAAGAAGTTATCAGATTTCGGTTAAACCTTTTTAATCAAAGAGGCAAAGTAACTGGATAAGTAAAGAAAAAATGTGATCAACATAAACTTACTATGATAATATCTCTCAATTTTTTACTTGCTTGCTGTTATCCTTTTAGTTTCCTCATTGACAATTACATGAATTGTCTCAATTATTGTTTCTTGGCCCTCTTTAGTTAATTTATCAATTTCCCTCTTAAACCAATCTTCAATGTAGTTCCTCATTGGCGCAACATTTATTTCATTCCTAATTTTGATATTAAACAATTCACCTTCTAGATCTATTAGGTCATGAGAAATGCCGTGGATTGACTCATCAATATCTTGATTTTTCATAGAATAATCGATAAGCCAATTATCTATCTCTTCTTCACCATATTCAATTATGACATTAAATTTCTCAGCTGCCAATCCCTTTAGTATCTCCACGTGTTCATCAAATTGTTGCCTTGTCATAAACATTGAATTGAAAATTAATTTAGGATCCTGCACCTCACCAATGCTTCCCTCTAAATCTATCTCTGTGATCCTTCTAAATAATTCTTCTCTTTTCACTATAGCTTCATTGCATGCTTGGACAATGTTCCTCAAATTCCTGATCTTTTCTTTCCAAGAAGCATTCAACTGTTAGGTTCGACTAGGATAAGGCATATCTTCATCTCTCCTTTTCAACTCTGTCATGTTTGAGAATTTTATCCCAAATGGTAAAACAACATCTGTGTAAAATCCTTCTTCATTCTTAAAATCAACTCGGAGATACTCATGAAATGAATGTGCCCTTGAACGAAAAGAAACAATGTTTTTTGATACCTCCCGGGTCTCTATTATCAATGACATTCTCTTTTTAATGTTTTTCTCAACATAATTTCAGACCTCTGTGAGCAAACTTGAAGATCCCTTTAAATTGATACCAGGTGTAGTTGGTTTAATCATTGTCAAAGGACTGGCTAGGATGGGAAGAGGCATCAAGGCAGTCTCCAATTCTTTGATATTCTCTTTTAAGTTGGAATTCTCAGCCTCTAGACCATCAATAGAGTCATCAAGTGTGTCCTCGGTTTCCCTATGAATTTTGGAAATCTGGGATGGTCGCATATACTTGAGGTCGACCTATGAGTGGGCCTTTCCTTTTTTATTTTTCTGGTCAATTCTTTCCACAATCATCTTTTTAGATTCTCTGTCAAAAACAACGCTTTGAAAAGTGAAGGATTCTTCTTCACTAAAGGTCTCATTCCCAATAACTTCCAGCAAATAATCTTGCTGAGCAATATGCTCCTACTGCTCTATTGCAGGAAACATTTTTTCAATGTCTGCTTCTAGTTCCATATCTTCCAAGGAAAATCTTTGTATATCATTTTCTATAAGATTATTTTCTTCTTCTTGCACTGGGGTTTTTCTCTTCTTTCTCACAGACAACTTGTGTGAACTTTCAATTTTTCCATAGGGAGGATTCTTCTCTCCCCTTCCACTTGAACTACTGTTGATAGTATTTTTAATTGGATGGGCCACTGGAGCACTGCTCCTAGAGGTATTATTCTTAGGAGTGGAAACTAAAGATTGAGCACTTCTTTCACTGGGAATTTTCCCCCTTTGGTTGTAAAGATCATTATTGCTTAGTAATGTTTCTAAATCGCCAGCGTTATGTACACAAGTACTTTGGATGTTAACTTCTTCTTCTTCTCTCAAGACATTTTGATTGAAATAGTTACTGAACCCTATTGATAGCATATGTCCAAGAAAGGTTTTGTTTGGATCAAAACCTTTGATATTTTCAACATACTTTAAAGTCACATTGTTAAAACGATTTGCAAATTCATCAATTTTATTTATATTTCTGAAAACAAACTCTCCAATCTTCCATGGCAGGCGAATAAACTGTTTTTTCCTCTTTTCATGGAAAAAGTGCAACCATAAATTATATTGCCTCACTACCTCTGTAATAAATAACTTATTAGATACATAATACAGAAGAAAAGAAGGATTTTATTTTGAGCAGAATATCCTTATGATATTATGATTCTCCATTTTCTCTATTGTCCCCTTTTTCTCTAAAAATTTGGTAGCTTCAACAATTATCGTTGGAGTGCTTTCGCCCAACAAAAGCTTTTTGAAAACTGAAACAAAATCATTATAAACTTCATGGAAAAACAAGGGGGTTTTATGCCTCCACAATGCCTGATACCAAAAGGTAACGAGGTCCGTTTCACAATTTACCTTTTTACTGATGGTTAAGTTTGGAAATTGGCAACAATGCACGATAACAAATATCAAATAAGAGGCAACAAATAATTTTCTATCTTTTTTGTAGTGCGACAATTGGGAAGCAATTTCAATAGAAATGAGCTTTCCCTAATAAAAAATGGCTTGTTCTTGAACTGTAAAATACATAAAATATAAAATCATCCGAGATATAGAAGCAATGTTTTCATGACCTGTCACTCTGGTATATAGCCATGCAATTTCTTGATGAAGATTTTTTAGAGATTCAACCTATATTCTTGTTGTGTATGCTGGGACAGATGCGTGATTCTCCAAATACTCTGGTAGAAGATCAAGCCCATTGTTATGTTTCTTCAATGATTCTCTGCAATCTTCACCTTTGAAAGTAAGAGTAAGCTCTGGCAGTTTTAACATCTTGCAGAAGACTTGAGGTGAAAGAGAAATCAAAGAATTTCCCTGGAGCTGTATGATTCTTTGATTTGATACGTACTTGTCCACACACCATTCAACGATTTCCTTACGATCAAAAACCTTAGGAACACAACCAACATGAGCAATTCAAGATGTCCAAATTACGATCCCATCTTTCTGTGGAGAAGGAGGGGAGGAATAATACCAATATGCTCTTAAACACTGGAAGTTTTGATCTTCACGACCAAAGATATTGATAGTATTACCACATAACTGCTGCCGAGCTGATGCTACCGTAGGTTGACAAAAATATTTCTTCAGTTGGATAATGATCTCAAATAAACCTTTTCGGAAAGATAATGATATTTTAATCCCTTGGAAAATGAAGATTAAATGAGATTTTAATGAATAATTCCTCGAACCTTTCACCATTAATGATGATCTTTTTGGGGCATGTACAATAATTGTTATCATTTAAACAATAATTAATGCGTATTGGGAAAAACAACAAAATGGCGGGGACGGGTGTGAGAGGATTTCGATATAATGTTTTCGTGAACCCGCCAACTCGCGGTTGTAGAGATGATAAAAAACATACTGAGTGTAGAGGAACGGTTGGTCAGACTCGCGTGTGTGGAAAATGAAATTCTTTAGAGCCCGACACCCGCGACGAGGCTAAAGGTTAAGTGATGGTTGAAATGTATATCACGAAACTTGAAGTGCAAAGTGAGGGTCACATAAAATGGAGAGTGAATGTTTGAACCCACGAACCTGCAAAATTGAAGAAAAGGTCTAAGTGTTGAAACAAACTTATGAACTGAGTAAGCGGATGGAAATGAAATCCCGCGAACTCGTGAACTGAAATATGGCTAAGTATAGTAACCAGAAAGGGAAATAAATAAGGGACAAAAGGAAATGGGAATAAGGGGAGGTATAGAAGGGGGAAAATAAATGGAGTAAAGAAGTGGGTAAAATAGAATGTGGAAGGAAAAAATGGAAGCACAAAATGGTCTCAACAACTAGCTCCAACTGTGGGATGATAACCCCCTGTGGGTTGTTAATAATCCATAATATTCATGACCAGATGCTTCTATCTTTTTGGCTATGGAGTTGAATAGTAAGGATGTACAAAATAAATTAAAAACTATGTACAAGGAGATGATAAAATTTTAGGCGAAGAAACTTTTCAAATGTTTCCCGTTAACATGAAACATTAACATTTTCCCCTTCATGTATTTGAGCATATAAGCATTAAAACCCATAATATTTTCAATGATATATGGTCTAATCCAGAGTGCTTCAAATTTTGTGTGCATCGATGGTTTCTCCTTAGCTTTGTTCCAGAGTAACACCAATTCAACCTTTTGAAAATTCTTTATGGTTGCGCTCTGATCAAAATATTTTTTGATACTTTGTTGTCTCTGAGAAGTTCTATACAAAGCTTCACTTCGTTCTTACTCTAATTTTAATAGTTGATTCATTCTCTTTTGCATAGGTGTACTATCTTCTGCATCCTCTGTATTAACTACACAAGTTAAGGCATTTAACTTGAGGCTGACTGGAATTTTCGCTTCTTTCCCCTAAACCAATATATACAGAGACATCCCAATACTGTCTTTCAGAGTCATTTTGATTTCCCATAGAGCATCTGTCAATTTCAAATGCCAATTCTTTTGGTTCTTATGAGTAGTTTTCTTCAATATCTGAATGAGTGTCTTATTGGTGGATTCAGTGAGACCATTCCCTTATGGATAATAATTTGATGACTGCCCCATGACAATCCCATATTCTCCACAAAATTCTGTAAATTTTCACCCAATGAACATTGAACCATTGTCAGTAATGAATTTTTCTGAGATACCAAACCTTGACAAAATATTGTCTTTGAGAAACTTAATCAACTCTTCAAAATCAACCTTTTTTAATGCTACTGCTTCCGACGACTTCGTAAAATAATCTGTAGCGGTGAGGATATATATGTGCCCTTTACTTGATTTTGGATTTGTTGTTCCAATGACATCCAGTCGCCATTGGGAAAATTGTTTTTTCTATATATATAGGTTGTAATGGCATTGTATATTTTTTCATTTTCCTTGAAAATTGTTGACAAGATACACACTTTCTTATGGTAGCACGAGTCCTTAAAAAATGATGGCCAATAAAACCCAGCTCTTATTATTTTATGGGCCATGGTGGTGGGTGAAAAATGTCCACCACATATACCTTCATGGAATTATTTCATTAATTCTTGAGCTCTTTTTTCAATAACGCACCTTGACATTATGCCATCATAATTCCTTCTGAATAATACATCAACAATTAATACATATTGATTTGACTTCATTTTCAATGTTCTTCGCTCCTTTGGATTCATGGTGGCTGGAAATTGTCTGGACCTCAAGTAAAATATAATATCTCTATACCATTCTGAAACTGCCATAGGTTCTCCCACTGAAATCAAAATTACTCCATCCAAATAATCACTATTCACAATGAGCTTACATAGACATTGTCCTTTGACTGCTTTCAAAGGATTAATTTCAATGTCATACTCTTGAATCTTCGCCAACCAATTTGCCCATTTTCCTTCTCTCAATTGTCGATTTAGAAGCATCTTCATAGGAGAGGATGGAACACACGCAATGTCATGAGAGTTTAATATGTAAGTTCGAAAGTGCGCCACTTCTTTTACAAGAGACAAAGCTCGCTTCTCCAATTCCGAATATCTCAATTCATAATCATGAAGGGTCTTGCTCTTGAAACTAATTGGAAATTATTCACCCTTGACATTTCTTTGAGTAAGAATAGATGCCACGACAGTTTCTGTTGCAAATGAATAAATGATGAAATCTCTTTGGAAATATGGGCTAATGAGGACTGGGGCTGTAGTGATTGCCTTTTTAGTATTATTAAAATCTTCCTGTGTATCCAAGGTCCATTCAAACCTTTGATCCTTTTTCAACAATGAATTGATTGACTTCACAATACTTGCATAATAAGGGATAAATCTTCATACAAAGTTGATTTTTCCAAAAAATGACTAGACTCCCTTTTTAGATGATGGAGGGTTAAGTTCATTTATAACTTTAACTCTCTTAGGATCAATATATATTCCTTCTTTGCATACAATATGACCAAACAATTTTCCTCGAGTCACAACAAATAAACACTTTTTTGGATTTAAAGAAACACCATATAATCTACATCTATCAAAAACTCTCCTTAGGTGATGAATGTGATCACTTCTAGTTTTTGAGTGTATTGTTAAATCATCTTGGTAATCCTCTATCACTTTTCCTATCAAACCCT
>ML820703.1:76200-87873 GCA_009831015.1 Picea engelmannii
TATTTTGGTTTGTGACCAAGCACAAAGGTAAATTTCAAGGTATTGATGAACTCATAAAATGGTTGCATTAGATTTATGATTTTACATAGCATGCTATGTTTATTATGTTAGAGTAGGTTAGAATGAATAATCTCTTTAGCATGAGCATTATATTTACTTGTGTGATTTTATGTTATTGATTTATGCATTTTTCTTTTGTTTTAAGAATCAAAGTTGAATGATGCTTACATTGTATGAAATTCTCCAAAAGTTGGTGCTATGCACTTTGTTCATTCCATTTCGTGCATGGATTTACTTTTATCTCAAGGAAAGGATAAGGCACTGTTGACGGTTGAATATGTCAGGACCAAAATGATAACCTCATGAGGATATGAATCCTCCTGTGTTTTTATAGAGGTGGTACTCCTCTCTATTTTATGATATTCTTTAAATTATAGATTTCCAAAATGATATAGGACTTCAAGAAAGTCCAATGTTATATTCAAAGAAAGATAAAAGTTGTAGAAAATAAAATGTTTTATTTTAAAGAGAATTCCTGAGAAATGACCAAGAGCCTCATACATCACACATTTGAAAACATAAGTAAAATTTCCTCACATCCATCATAGCGAAAATAAAGATTCCCGATCACACATAAAAATAAAAGAAGATGATCCATATGCATAAGAGAACTTTAATATAGTAGACACATGTGGAGCTCAAAGGAAGAAAATGATAGACCAATCTTAAATATTTTATACTCAAAACTTAGAGTTGTAAAACACTGTCAAAACTAGTCCCGACTTAGTTCTCTCGGGATTTCTGAAAAATAGTGAAGTCTATTACAATACTTTGAAATTAAAATGCGTTTATCCAGAGGACTGGAATTAGGGCTCCCGTGGAACATAAAAGTAAATATAAACAAGAAATAGACCGTTGAGAGAAGACGGTGGGCGAAGGCAGAGTAGCAAGACCTGGAAAGAAGACAAGAAGAAGTTATCAGATTTCGGTTAAACCTTTTTAATCAAAGAGGCAAAGTAACTGGATAAGTAAAGAAAAAATGTGATCAACATAAACTTACTATGATAATATCTCTCAATTTTTTACTTGCTTGCTGTTATCCTTTTAGTTTCCTCATTGACAATTACATGAATTGTCTCAATTATTGTTTCTTGGCCCTCTTTAGTTAATTTATCAATTTCCCTCTTAAACCAATCTTCAATGTAGTTCCTCATTGGCGCAACATTTATTTCATTCCTAATTTTGATATTAAACAATTCACCTTCTAGATCTATTAGGTCATGAGAAATGCCGTGGATTGACTCATCAATATCTTGATTTTTCATAGAATAATCGATAAGCCAATTATCTATCTCTTCTTCACCATATTCAATTATGACATTAAATTTCTCAGCTGCCAATCCCTTTAGTATCTCCACGTGTTCATCAAATTGTTGCCTTGTCATAAACATTGAATTGAAAATTAATTTAGGATCCTGCACCTCACCAATGCTTCCCTCTAAATCTATCTCTGTGATCCTTCTAAATAATTCTTCTCTTTTCACTATAGCTTCATTGCATGCTTGGACAATGTTCCTCAAATTCCTGATCTTTTCTTTCCAAGAAGCATTCAACTGTTAGGTTCGACTAGGATAAGGCATATCTTCATCTCTCCTTTTCAACTCTGTCATGTTTGAGAATTTTATCCCAAATGGTAAAACAACATCTGTGTAAAATCCTTCTTCATTCTTAAAATCAACTCGGAGATACTCATGAAATGAATGTGCCCTTGAACGAAAAGAAACAATGTTTTTTGATACCTCCCGGGTCTCTATTATCAATGACATTCTCTTTTTAATGTTTTTCTCAACATAATTTCAGACCTCTGTGAGCAAACTTGAAGATCCCTTTAAATTGATACCAGGTGTAGTTGGTTTAATCATTGTCAAAGGACTGGCTAGGATGGGAAGAGGCATCAAGGCAGTCTCCAATTCTTTGATATTCTCTTTTAAGTTGGAATTCTCAGCCTCTAGACCATCAATAGAGTCATCAAGTGTGTCCTCGGTTTCCCTATGAATTTTGGAAATCTGGGATGGTCGCATATACTTGAGGTCGACCTATGAGTGGGCCTTTCCTTTTTTATTTTTCTGGTCAATTCTTTCCACAATCATCTTTTTAGATTCTCTGTCAAAAACAACGCTTTGAAAAGTGAAGGATTCTTCTTCACTAAAGGTCTCATTCCCAATAACTTCCAGCAAATAATCTTGCTGAGCAATATGCTCCTACTGCTCTATTGCAGGAAACATTTTTTCAATGTCTGCTTCTAGTTCCATATCTTCCAAGGAAAATCTTTGTATATCATTTTCTATAAGATTATTTTCTTCTTCTTGCACTGGGGTTTTTCTCTTCTTTCTCACAGACAACTTGTGTGAACTTTCAATTTTTCCATAGGGAGGATTCTTCTCTCCCCTTCCACTTGAACTACTGTTGATAGTATTTTTAATTGGATGGGCCACTGGAGCACTGCTCCTAGAGGTATTATTCTTAGGAGTGGAAACTAAAGATTGAGCACTTCTTTCACTGGGAATTTTCCCCCTTTGGTTGTAAAGATCATTATTGCTTAGTAATGTTTCTAAATCGCCAGCGTTATGTACACAAGTACTTTGGATGTTAACTTCTTCTTCTTCTCTCAAGACATTTTGATTGAAATAGTTACTGAACCCTATTGATAGCATATGTCCAAGAAAGGTTTTGTTTGGATCAAAACCTTTGATATTTTCAACATACTTTAAAGTCACATTGTTAAAACGATTTGCAAATTCATCAATTTTATTTATATTTCTGAAAACAAACTCTCCAATCTTCCATGGCAGGCGAATAAACTGTTTTTTCCTCTTTTCATGGAAAAAGTGCAACCATAAATTATATTGCCTCACTACCTCTGTAATAAATAACTTATTAGATACATAATACAGAAGAAAAGAAGGATTTTATTTTGAGCAGAATATCCTTATGATATTATGATTCTCCATTTTCTCTATTGTCCCCTTTTTCTCTAAAAATTTGGTAGCTTCAACAATTATCGTTGGAGTGCTTTCGCCCAACAAAAGCTTTTTGAAAACTGAAACAAAATCATTATAAACTTCATGGAAAAACAAGGGGGTTTTATGCCTCCACAATGCCTGATACCAAAAGGTAACGAGGTCCGTTTCACAATTTACCTTTTTACTGATGGTTAAGTTTGGAAATTGGCAACAATGCACGATAACAAATATCAAATAAGAGGCAACAAATAATTTTCTATCTTTTTTGTAGTGCGACAATTGGGAAGCAATTTCAATAGAAATGAGCTTTCCCTAATAAAAAATGGCTTGTTCTTGAACTGTAAAATACATAAAATATAAAATCATCCGAGATATAGAAGCAATGTTTTCATGACCTGTCACTCTGGTATATAGCCATGCAATTTCTTGATGAAGATTTTTTAGAGATTCAACCTATATTCTTGTTGTGTATGCTGGGACAGATGCGTGATTCTCCAAATACTCTGGTAGAAGATCAAGCCCATTGTTATGTTTCTTCAATGATTCTCTGCAATCTTCACCTTTGAAAGTAAGAGTAAGCTCTGGCAGTTTTAACATCTTGCAGAAGACTTGAGGTGAAAGAGAAATCAAAGAATTTCCCTGGAGCTGTATGATTCTTTGATTTGATACGTACTTGTCCACACACCATTCAACGATTTCCTTACGATCAAAAACCTTAGGAACACAACCAACATGAGCAATTCAAGATGTCCAAATTACGATCCCATCTTTCTGTGGAGAAGGAGGGGAGGAATAATACCAATATGCTCTTAAACACTGGAAGTTTTGATCTTCACGACCAAAGATATTGATAGTATTACCACATAACTGCTGCCGAGCTGATGCTACCGTAGGTTGACAAAAATATTTCTTCAGTTGGATAATGATCTCAAATAAACCTTTTCGGAAAGATAATGATATTTTAATCCCTTGGAAAATGAAGATTAAATGAGATTTTAATGAATAATTCCTCGAACCTTTCACCATTAATGATGATCTTTTTGGGGCATGTACAATAATTGTTATCATTTAAACAATAATTAATGCGTATTGGGAAAAACAACAAAATGGCGGGGACGGGTGTGAGAGGATTTCGATATAATGTTTTCGTGAACCCGCCAACTCGCGGTTGTAGAGATGATAAAAAACATACTGAGTGTAGAGGAACGGTTGGTCAGACTCGCGTGTGTGGAAAATGAAATTCTTTAGAGCCCGACACCCGCGACGAGGCTAAAGGTTAAGTGATGGTTGAAATGTATATCACGAAACTTGAAGTGCAAAGTGAGGGTCACATAAAATGGAGAGTGAATGTTTGAACCCACGAACCTGCAAAATTGAAGAAAAGGTCTAAGTGTTGAAACAAACTTATGAACTGAGTAAGCGGATGGAAATGAAATCCCGCGAACTCGTGAACTGAAATATGGCTAAGTATAGTAACCAGAAAGGGAAATAAATAAGGGACAAAAGGAAATGGGAATAAGGGGAGGTATAGAAGGGGGAAAATAAATGGAGTAAAGAAGTGGGTAAAATAGAATGTGGAAGGAAAAAATGGAAGCACAAAATGGTCTCAACAACTAGCTCCAACTGTGGGATGATAACCCCCTGTGGGTTGTTAATAATCCATAATATTCATGACCAGATGCTTCTATCTTTTTGGCTATGGAGTTGAATAGTAAGGATGTACAAAATAAATTAAAAACTATGTACAAGGAGATGATAAAATTTTAGGCGAAGAAACTTTTCAAATGTTTCCCGTTAACATGAAACATTAACATTTTCCCCTTCATGTATTTGAGCATATAAGCATTAAAACCCATAATATTTTCAATGATATATGGTCTAATCCAGAGTGCTTCAAATTTTGTGTGCATCGATGGTTTCTCCTTAGCTTTGTTCCAGAGTAACACCAATTCAACCTTTTGAAAATTCTTTATGGTTGCGCTCTGATCAAAATATTTTTTGATACTTTGTTGTCTCTGAGAAGTTCTATACAAAGCTTCACTTCGTTCTTACTCTAATTTTAATAGTTGATTCATTCTCTTTTGCATAGGTGTACTATCTTCTGCATCCTCTGTATTAACTACACAAGTTAAGGCATTTAACTTGAGGCTGACTGGAATTTTCGCTTCTTTCCCCTAAACCAATATATACAGAGACATCCCAATACTGTCTTTCAGAGTCATTTTGATTTCCCATAGAGCATCTGTCAATTTCAAATGCCAATTCTTTTGGTTCTTATGAGTAGTTTTCTTCAATATCTGAATGAGTGTCTTATTGGTGGATTCAGTGAGACCATTCCCTTATGGATAATAATTTGATGACTGCCCCATGACAATCCCATATTCTCCACAAAATTCTGTAAATTTTCACCCAATGAACATTGAACCATTGTCAGTAATGAATTTTTCTGAGATACCAAACCTTGACAAAATATTGTCTTTGAGAAACTTAATCAACTCTTCAAAATCAACCTTTTTTAATGCTACTGCTTCCGACGACTTCGTAAAATAATCTGTAGCGGTGAGGATATATATGTGCCCTTTACTTGATTTTGGATTTGTTGTTCCAATGACATCCAGTCGCCATTGGGAAAATTGTTTTTTCTATATATATAGGTTGTAATGGCATTGTATATTTTTTCATTTTCCTTGAAAATTGTTGACAAGATACACACTTTCTTATGGTAGCACGAGTCCTTAAAAAATGATGGCCAATAAAACCCAGCTCTTATTATTTTATGGGCCATGGTGGTGGGTGAAAAATGTCCACCACATATACCTTCATGGAATTATTTCATTAATTCTTGAGCTCTTTTTTCAATAACGCACCTTGACATTATGCCATCATAATTCCTTCTGAATAATACATCAACAATTAATACATATTGATTTGACTTCATTTTCAATGTTCTTCGCTCCTTTGGATTCATGGTGGCTGGAAATTGTCTGGACCTCAAGTAAAATATAATATCTCTATACCATTCTGAAACTGCCATAGGTTCTCCCACTGAAATCAAAATTACTCCATCCAAATAATCACTATTCACAATGAGCTTACATAGACATTGTCCTTTGACTGCTTTCAAAGGATTAATTTCAATGTCATACTCTTGAATCTTCGCCAACCAATTTGCCCATTTTCCTTCTCTCAATTGTCGATTTAGAAGCATCTTCATAGGAGAGGATGGAACACACGCAATGTCATGAGAGTTTAATATGTAAGTTCGAAAGTGCGCCACTTCTTTTACAAGAGACAAAGCTCGCTTCTCCAATTCCGAATATCTCAATTCATAATCATGAAGGGTCTTGCTCTTGAAACTAATTGGAAATTATTCACCCTTGACATTTCTTTGAGTAAGAATAGATGCCACGACAGTTTCTGTTGCAAATGAATAAATGATGAAATCTCTTTGGAAATATGGGCTAATGAGGACTGGGGCTGTAGTGATTGCCTTTTTAGTATTATTAAAATCTTCCTGTGTATCCAAGGTCCATTCAAACCTTTGATCCTTTTTCAACAATGAATTGATTGACTTCACAATACTTGCATAATAAGGGATAAATCTTCATACAAAGTTGATTTTTCCAAAAAATGACTAGACTCCCTTTTTAGATGATGGAGGGTTAAGTTCATTTATAACTTTAACTCTCTTAGGATCAATATATATTCCTTCTTTGCATACAATATGACCAAACAATTTTCCTCGAGTCACAACAAATAAACACTTTTTTGGATTTAAAGAAACACCATATAATCTACATCTATCAAAAACTCTCCTTAGGTGATGAATGTGATCACTTCTAGTTTTTGAGTGTATTGTTAAATCATCTTGGTAATCCTCTATCACTTTTCCTATCAAACCCTAAAAAACATGACCATATCCCTCTGAAATGTAGCTCCTGCATTCTTTAAACAAAAAGGCATCTGAGCATATGCATATGTCTCCCAAGGTGTTATGAAAGTTGTCTTTTCTCTGTCTTCCTCAACAACCAAGACTTGATTATACCCAGAAAAACCATCTAACATGGACATGCAAGCTGATCCCGTGACTTGTTGGAGGATAAATTCCATATTAGGCAAAGTATAATTATCCTTTACACTTGATTTATTAAGGTCCCTGAAATCTACACACATTAGAATCTCCCAAGTCTTTTTTCTCACAACCATAGGATTTGAAAGCCAATCAGAGTCTCTGATGGGGTATATTATTCCAACTTTCTTTAATTTTTCCAATTAAACCTTTACCAGTGGATTTAGGGTTCATCATCCTTATCTTTTGCTTGACAAGCTTTGCTCCTTCTCTCAAAGGAATAATATGTTAAAATATTTTTTTATCATACGCCTTCAAATCATCATAATTCCATGAGAAAACGTCAAGATATTATTTAAAAAGTGTGACATATTTCTCAACTTCATCAACTATGCAATCAACTCCCAAGTTGACATATTTTTGGGAACTATCAGTTCCAATATTAATCTTTCTTGTTTCTTGGAATTTTCATAGCGATACTTCTTCTAGGAGATTCTTAGCATGATTGTCTCTTGCAAAAAGGGACTTTGACTGAACACAATTCTTTGGAACAACAACGGTGTCATTATCCTCATCTTCATCATCATTCACAAAATATTTTTCTATTTCTTCATCATTCTCAAACACTTGTAAATGCTCCTGATTGTTAGGTACAGAAGGTCGAAATATTCTTTTTACTTGAAAATATGTTTTGCTCTAAACATCATCTGGGTTCGATAGTGAAGCCGCCAAAGCTAATGAATATGCCTTCTGATTTTTATCCCTTGGGATTAAAGAAATGTTAAAAGAGCTAAAAGACTCCATCATTTCATTAACTCTTTTGAAATATAATTTGAGTCTTTCTTTTTTAATCTTATATATCTGGGTAACTTGATTTATTACTAACTTGGAGTTTCCAGTCACAATCAAATGTTCTATCTTCATTTCTTGTGCGAGAATCATTCCTTGAATCAAAGCCTCATATTCTCCCTGATTATTGGAGCATGCAAATTCAAGTTTGATAGCATGTGGATGCACAATATTTTCTAGGTTTATAAGGACAATTCCAACTCCACTCCCTGAACTTGAGTAGGCTCCATCAAATGACATCCTTCAGTATCCCTTAAAATGATTGTCTTGATTATTCATGTCTTCAATTTGCTCCATGTCTAGGATAACATAGTTTCCAATCCCAACATCTATATAATCTTCCACTAGTTCATTATCCTTATTTTTGAAGGAAAACAACCTCCTGGGTTCATGAGGAACCTTGATCATTGCTCTGTCCTTATCTAGAAACATCATGAAACTTCCATCATTCATTATGTAGCCTCCGATCATAGATCACCAGTCTCTTCCTAGGACAACTCCATATGTAGGAGGAACATCTACCAAAACAATATTGAAAACTGTAATAATATGAGTAGCAATGATCCAAGCATAAAAATATTTGATCTCGCCATAAGTTGTCACCTGCTTGGAATCAATTGCATAAATGCTTTCCCCTATTTCATAATATTTGGTGTAGGTCATACCCAGTGCCTCCATGATCGCCAATGGCATAATAATATTTGTCGAGCCAGAGTCAACTAAACAATTGTGAAGTGCAACATCATGAGTCTCAATTGAAATATAGAAAGGTGGGAATTTACCTCTCAACTTGATCATTGATGTATTTTGGCTTTGCCTTGGACTTGTGACAATGGCCTCCATTCTTCCAGATGGGTCATCCAACAATCCCAAAATATTTCCCCTCTATTGAGGGATCTTCACCACTTTTGTGAAGGGAAGAGTAATCCTCAGCTTACTTAAATCCTTGACAACGTTATATTTCATCTGGGGAGGGTTTGATACCAGATGTTGTTTTTTGGTTCCAGTGTTATTTATCACATTTTTATTGGCCTCTTTCTCATTCACCTTTTCTTTATTTTTTTCTTTTTCCTTTTCAAAATCATCTTTATTTTTGGATTTATTTAAAAATGCCCGAGTTTGGGAAACATTTTCTTGCGAGTCAGGATCATTATTGCCTTCTTCAAATATATAGATGGAAGTCTCGCATCCGTTCATTTGTACTATTTCAAAATTTTCCTCTGGTAAATAATCATTTTCTTACTAAGCTATTTGTTCATCATATATCTCATCATGAACAACTACATGTGGAACTGGTTTCCTGGGAACCCTTTGTCTCTATTGATTATCAATATTTTCAAACTTCACTTTGTTTTCTTGGGGAAGGTTCCTTCTCTATTCTTGGATCGACATTCTCAGATTTTCTACATAATTATCATCCCTTCTCAATATGGTTATTTCATTTTGCATTTTCCTGATGGTTCTATTCATTTGTGCAATCTCAATCCTTTGCTTAGTATCTTGTGCTGCAACAATATCTACCTTGACATATGGTATGGTTCCTTTAAAAAACCTTCCTCAAGTGGCCTGATTTTGAATCGGCCGTGACTTTTGCTTTTTATTTTTTCTCGAACTAGAGGCTCCATGATCATCGGTATTCAAACTTCCCAGCTGCCTTTGTACTTTTGCTAGGATGATATTGGGGTCAACACCCGTTTCAATCATGATTTCTTCCATCTCCATGGTTTTAGTCATTGCTTCCTCTAGGGTATCCATTTGAGAAGTTCTAATAGAAAAATTCACATTTGGAGGCATTGCATTTTTATAACAATCACGTATCACTGAGTCATTCAACCTTTTATCTTCTAGAATCTTACTCAGAGTTTTATTGAATATGAGATTGAAATATTGTATTCTCTCATTATTCTTCAAACTGATCAGGGTGAAATTACTGAGAAGAGTATAATATGCAACTAGGGGAGAGAACATAGTCAGAAACATGGTTTTAAGATCATTGAATGAACCGATTGATATAGTAGTTAAGGTCGTGTACCTTTCATAAGCTCGAACCGATAAGGTTTAAAGAAACAAACTTACCATAACATCATCATTTTCAACATGATGAAAATCACAAACATCTAGGAATAAATCAAGGTGTCTTTTGACATCAATTGTTCTGTCTCCGAAAAATTCTTTCTGAGTACCCTTAGGGAGACCAGTGAGATCCTGTTGCTCACCTAGAAGATCGAGGGGAGAATCTCTTATTCTTCTTCGGTTCACAAATCTTTTCTCTTCTTGATTTCTTCCACCACATCCTTCGACTCTTGTACTTCTTTACGAGGTTGTCTTTGTCGTTCTTCTCGTGGTTCTTCATGTCTTTCTTCATTTCTCCCCACCATGTCTGGAGGTATTTCAGAAATATGTTTTTCGCTTCCTGGAATATGCAGTTGCTTGTTTTTACTTCTGGTAATAGGTCCCTTGTATTTGTCCAGCTTCAATTCCAACCTTTTTCTTGTGTTCTTTGAGCTCGTCTTTCATCTCTCCTCTGTCTTCAAAGATTTTCTCTTTCTTCTTCTTGAACCAATGTCTGCCAAGATATTTACAATTCTTCCCTAGTATCGGTTGTTGTTATTACAAGATTATATAGCTGATGTAAACACTTCATTGATTATTAAATCCAATTTTTAACTGGGGCTGATCAACCTAAGGCAAAGTCATGCAATTTCAAAAAATGATAAACTAAATTTCAAAATTTTAGTTGGTTTCTAAGTATGGTCACCAAAAATGTTGATGCTTGAATTTGTCAGGACCGAAACGACAACCTCACGAGGATACTAATCCTCCTGCATTTTTATAGATATGGTACTCCTCTCCGTTTTATGATATTCTTTATGTTAGCGTCAGAAGTCACTCCTGGATTACTTGCAGGAGCAGAGCCCGACGCCCATCAGTTTATTGTCACGATTTGTTTATAAGGGGTGATCAAATGGAGATAATGGCTTGAGGAGGTATCACTCTAACTTAGGGATTGAGTCTGGTACGTAAAGAACGAAGGAGGTCTGGAATCCCAACTTCAGCCAGTGGGTTGATTTAAAATTGAACAGGTGGAAGACTTAGGAGAAAGTGAACAAACAACTCTGGGCATCAGGCTTGCAACTGTTTGTAGGGGAAAAACTCTGAAAGCAGGATCCTCCTGGTTCAGGGCTTCAAGAAACTGAAAGGGGACTTGACTGGATCCTCCAATTCCAAGTCGTTCGTTAAAGAAATCACAGAAACCGATTAGAGGCTCCGTAACTATTACAGTGATCCATTACAACATCATCCTATAATAGCTACAGCTCGACTGGATCCTCCAATTCCGAGCTGCTCTAACATAGTGTAAACAAAGATATGAAAGAAACTAGCATCCATAAGGCAAGAAGTCTCCAAAGCTCATACATAACTAGAACAACAATGCTTCATTAAAACTTTACAGCCGGGAGCTCTGCTCAACCATCGATCCCTTACAAAATGGCAAAAATGCCTACATATAACCAAAAACCAAAACATCAGCAGCGGGAATGAGCAACTGCATTAAAACTTTGCGTCTGCATGCCTTCTGACAGTCTGTGCATGCAGACTGGACGATCGTGCGCCCATGACAGACGCCATCTTAACTGCGCATGGCTTCAGCAAGGGGAGTAGCTGAGCCATTTAAATGCCGAGCTAGCGTGTGCAGACTTCCTCCGGCTGGTCGCGAAATCGGGCCTGGCT
>ML820703.1:89248-120399 GCA_009831015.1 Picea engelmannii
TAAGCTTGTAACTCATCATCACTATAATATTCATCAAAAAGGGGCAGGCCTACATGGTTATGATCCTCCTCCAAAACAGTGATCCCGGGTAAAAATAAATCCGTTTTAGGGACAGTGGGACCTACTGGTTCTGGCTTCTCACATGTAATCTTTTTCTCTTTAATCCCAGATAAACATATATCATGAGAGACCCCATGGAGAAAAAGAGAGGAAACTTCTTCCACAATAATCTCTTCTTTACAAACGGGACGGTCTCCGCCCTCAGAAATAGGGTTGCTAGGAATATCTGCTTCAACCCGACATTTAGGTGAGCCATCTACCACGGATCACGTCTGCTCTGCAAACTCATAATCTTCATAAGAGGTGTGTTGATCTTCATGAACATATAAAAGAGCGGATGCTTCCATCCTCGAGTTAACACCACCAATATCATTCAACACCTCTATACTTTCACGACAGATGATTTCCTCCACAGTAAAGGCCTCGTCATGGACATGATCTTCAGGGCTAGCAGAGGCTTTATGAAGCAAAGAAAAATCCTCACAACACCTTTCATACAAACGAACAACTGGAAAGTATTCTTTACAAAATGAATTGAAAGCTGTATGAAAACCTGCTAGAGAACAGATGCTTGCAGAGGGAAGAGATTGACACCAATCGAGAGCAACTCCTTTTAATGAATACCGGAAAAGATTAATATGTACATCCTCATGCGTGATATGGTGTCGGTGAATAGCTTCATGGAAGTCCAGTAAATGCTCAGCTAATTCCTCCCAATCCTTTGCATGAAATTCAGGGAGGAAATCTTCCCAGATGTCCCTATCAGGAAGCGCATTAGGAAAACCAACTATCTGGGAAAAGTCACAGAAAGCAAACCTTTGAGCCAGAATTTTCTCCATATCGAACTAGCGGAGTCGTCAATCAATCCTCGAATCATGGAGTCGCCAGGTGAAGGATGCACAACTTCAAGTGTGTCTGGTCCTTGTTCACCATCAAAGGCCAGATCTAAACATTGTCATTACCCCAGGAAACTTCTCAGGCTGAGAAAGCAGCCACTGAAACCTTCTCGAGAAAGCTCTTCTGGGTCAGCTTTTAGGTGTGCCAACAGTGGCCACAACTGAAACAGTAAAGTGGAAACAACAGAGTCGCCACAGTGGAGTCGCCAGGTGCAGAGTAGCAATATTGATAATTCTGATATCTGATGCACCTTCAGAATCAGTTAATCGTTGTCGTTCTGCCCAGGGAAAATATTCAACTTCGTCCCCGGCAACGGCGCCAGAAATGTTAGCGTCAGAAGTCACTCCTAGATTGCTTGCAGGAGCAGAGCCCGACGCCCATCAGTTTACTGTCACGATTTGTTTATAAGGGGTGATCAAATGGAGCTAATGGCTCGAAGAGGTATCACTCTAACTCAGGGACTGAGTCTGGTACGTAAAGAACGAAGGAGGTCTGGAATCCCAACTTCAGCCAGTGGGTTGATTTAAAATTGAACAGGTGGAAGACTTAGGAGAAAGTGAACAAACAACTCTGGGCATCAGGCTTGCAGCGGTTTGTAGGGGAAAAACTCTGAAAGCAGGATCCTCCTGGTTCAGGGCTTCAAGAAACTGAAAGGGGACTTGACTGGATCCTCCAATTCCAAGTCGTTCAGCGTTAAAGAAATCACAGAAACCGATTAGAGGCTCCGTAACTATTACAGTGATCCATTACAACATCATCCTATAATAGCTACAGCTCGACTGGATCCTCCAATTCCGAGCTGCTCTAACATAGTGTAAACAAAGATATGAAAGAAACTGGCATCCATAAGGCAAGAAGTCTCCAAAGCTCATACATAACCATAACAACAATGCTTCATTAAAAATTTACAGCCGGGAGCTCTTCTCAACCATCGATCCCTTACAAAATGGAAAAAATGCCTACATATAATCAAAAACCAAAACATCAGCAGCGGGAATGAGCAGCTGCATTAAAACTTTGCGTCTGCATGCCTTCTGACAGTTTTCACATGTAGACTGGACGATCGTGCGCCCATGACAGACGCCATCTTAACTACACATGGCTTCAACAAGGGGAGTAGCTGAGCCATTTAAATGCTGAGCTAGTGTGTGCAGACTTCCTCCGGCTGGTCGCGAAATCGAGCCTGGCTTCTCTGGAAGAATGGGTACACAGGACCCTCCTGAGCAGACTGCTGGTCAGACCCTCCATGCCGTGCAATTAATGATTGAGGCGAGGCCTCAACCACCCTCTCTTTTCTTCATTCAATCTTGGCAGCTACTGGGATTTAGCCCACATCGAATCGGTACCTGAGACATCACCGTGCCTTCCTGCTCTCAGGATTGTTTTAAATCCCCTCTTCTGAGCCGAAGCGGCTCTTTAGATTCCTTTCGGGAATCACTGTGCAAACCCGATCCACAGGTCCTTCTGACTTTCCTCTCAGCCTCTGCACCTAGCCGTGGTGATCCCTGACTCTATATCAGGGTTTCGGGGTTTTAGACTTTCCGCGGCCACCAACCACTATCCTCGTGAATCCGCGATCCCCGATTCTCCGATGAGCGCTTCCACGTACTGTCCCTCCCGGCTCAGCTCCCGCTCATATGACCAATCCCCATGACCGCGACTTTATTCCACTCCTATCGGGGTTTTGGCGTTTGCAATGTCAATGCACGCCTGTCCTTAGGAATCTCGATGCTCCGATCCCCGATGCGCTTCGGCCTTAGCCCTTTGGCTATGCCTGGTCCACGTGACCGCCTCCCTATAAGACCGTAGCCTTATACTTCGCTGTCGGGGTTTCGAACTTTTTGATGTCGAAATGTGCAAGTCCTCAGGACTCCGATATCCCGATTCTCGATATGTCGATGAAGCCCTTCTGTGGAGCTTTCGCCTATGGCGCTAGATGATATTGCTAACAAGAAATATCGCTAACACTTTAAATTCTAGATTTCCAAAATGATATAGGACTTCAAGAAATTCCACTGTTATATTCAAAGAAAGATAAAAGTTGTCGAAATAAAATGTTTTATTTTAAAGAGAATTCCTGAGAAATGATCAAGAACCTCATACATCACATATTTGAAAACATAAGTAAAATTTCCTCACATCCATCATAACAAAAATAAAGATTTCTGATCACACATAAAAATAAAAAAAATATTATCCATACGCATAAGAGAACTTTAATAGAGTAGACACATGTGGAGTTCAAAGGAAGAAAATGATAGACCAATCTCAAATATTGTATACTAAAAAATATGGGTTATAAAACACTATCAAAACTGGTCCCAACTTAGTTCTCTTGGGATTTTTGAAAGTGAAGTCTATTACAATACTTTGAAATTAAAATTCGTTTGTCCATAGGACTGAGATTAGGGCTCCCGTAGACCATAAAAGTAAATATAAGTAAGAAATAGTCCGTGGAGAGAAGATGGTAGGAGAAGGCAGAGTAACAAGACCTAGAAAGAAGACAAGAAGAAGTTATCAGATTTCGGTTAAACCTTTCTAATGAAAGAAGCGGAGTAATTGGATGAAAAACTAATAAGGAAAGCAAAATGTGATCAACATAAACTTACTATGATGGTATCTCTTATTTTTTTACTTGCTTCCTGCTGCCCTTTTATGAACTGTCTCAACTATTGTTTCTTGGCCCTCTTTAGTTAATTTATCGATTTCCCTCTTAAACCAATCTTCAATGTAGTTCCTCATTGGCGCAACATTTATTTCATGCTTAATTTTGATATTAAACAATTAACCTTCTAGATCTCTTAGGCCATGAGAAATGTCGCAGATTGACTCCTCACTATCTTGATTTTTCATAGAATAATCGATAAGACAATTACCTATCTCTTCTTCACCATATTCAATTATGCCATCAAATTTCTGAGCCGACAATCCCTTTATTATCTCCACGTGTTCATCAAATTGCTACCTTGTCATAAACATTGAATTGAAAATTAATTTAGGATCTTGCACCTCACCAGTTCTTCCCGTTTAATCTGTTTCTGTGAACTTTTTGAATAATTATTATCTTTTCACTATAGCTTCATTGCATGCTTGGACAATGTTTCTCAAATTCTTGATCTTTTCTTTCCAACAAACATTCAAATGTTTGATTCGACTAGGAGAAGACATATCTTCCTATCTCCTTTTCAATTCTGTCATGTTTGAGACTTTTATCCCAAATGGTGAAACAACATCTGTGTAAAATCCTTCTTCATTCTTAAAATCAACTTGGAGATACGCATGAAATGCACATGCCCTTGAACCAAAAGAAACAATATTTTTTGATATTTTCCAGGCCTCTATTATCAATGACATTCTCTTTTTAATGTTTTTCTCAACACAATTTCGGACCGCTATGAGCAAACTTGAAGATCCCTTTAACTTGATACCAGGTGTAGTTGGTTTAATCATTGTCAAAGGATTGGCTAAGATGGGAAGACGCTTCAAGGTAGTCTCCAATTATTTGATCTTCTCTTTTAAGTTGGCATTCTCAGCCTCTATATCATCAATAGAGTCATCAAGTGTGTCCATGTTTTCCCTATGAATTTTGGAAACCTGGGATGGTCGCATATACTTGAGGTCGATCTCTGAGTGGGCCTTTCCCTTTTTATTTTTTTGGTCAATTCTTTCTACAATCAATGTTTTAGGTTCTCTATAAAATCAATGCTTTGAAAAGTGAAGGATTCTTATTCACTGAAGGTCTCATTCCCAATAACTTCCAATAAAGAATCTTGCTGAGCAATATGCTCCTACTGCTCTATTACAGGAAATATTTTTTCAATGTCTACTTCTAGTTCCATATCTTCCAAGGAAAAGCTTTGGATATCATTTTCTATAAGATTATTTTCGTCCTCTTGCACTGGGGTTTTTCTCTTCTTTCTCACAGGTAACTTGTGTGAACTTTCAATTTTTCCAGAGGGAGGATTCTTCTCTCCCCCTCCACTCGAACTACTGTTGACAATCTTTTTAATTGGATGGTTCGTTGGAGCACTGCTCCTGGAGGTAGTATTATTAGGAGTGGAAACTGGAGATTGAATACTTCTTTCATTGGGAATTTCCCCCCTTTGCTTGTAAAGATCATTACTACTTAGTAATGTTTTTAAATCGCCAATGTTATGTACAAGAGTGCTTTGGCTGTTAACTTCTTCTTCTTCGCTCAAGACAATTTGAATGAAAGATTTATTGATCCCTACTAATAGCATATGTCCAACAAAGATTTTGTTTGGATCAAAACCTTTGATCTTTTCAACATACTTTAAACTCATATTGTTAAAATGATTTGCAAATTCATCAATTTTATTTATATTTCTGAAAACAAACTCTCCAATCTTCAATGCGAGGGGAATAAACTGTTTTTTCCTCTTTTCATGGAAAAGGTGCAACCAAAAAATATATTTCCTCGATACCTCTGTAATAAATAACTTATCAGATATATAATACAAAAGAAAATAAGGATTTTCTTTTGAGCAGAATATCCTTATGATATTATGATTCTCAGTTTTCTCTATTGTCCCCTTTTTCTCTAAAAAATTGGTAGCTTCAACATATATCCTTGGAGTGTTTTTGCCCAACAAAAGATTTTTGAAAACTGAAACAAAATCATTATAAACTTCATAGAAAAACAAGGGGGTTTTATGTCTCCACAATGCGTGATACCAAAAGGTAATGGGATATGTTTCACAATTTACCCTTTTATTGATGGTTGAGTTTGGAAATTGACAACAATGAACAATAGCAAATATCAAATAAGAGGCCATAAATAATTTTCTATCTTTTTTTGTAGTGCGACAATTGGGAAGCAATTTCGAAAGCAATGAGCTTTCCCCAATAAAAAATGGCATGTTCTTGAACTGTAAAATACAAAATATATAAAATCATTTGAGATATAAAAGCAGTGTTTTCCTGACCTATCACTCCGGTAAATAGCCATGCAATTTCTCTATAGGGATTTTTTAGAGTTTCAAACTAGATTCTGGTTATGTTTGCTAGGACAGATGCATGATTCTCCAAATACTACGGTAGAAGGTCAAGCCCATTGTTATGTTTCTTCAAGAATTCTTTGCAATATTCACCTTTGATAGTAAGAGTCGGCTTTGGCAGCTTTATTCACCTTTGAAAGTAAGTGTCGGCTATGGCAGCTTTAATATCTCGCAGAAGACTTGAGGTGAAAGAGAAATCAGAGAATGTCCCTGGAGTTGTATGATTCTTTGATTTGGTATGTACTTGTCCACACACTATGCAATGATTTCCTTACAATAGAAAACCTCAGGAACACAACCAACATGAGCAATTCTAGATGTCCAAATTACATTCACGTCTTTCTGTGCAGTAAGAGGAGAGGAATAATACCAGTATGCTCTCTACCACTGGAAGTTTTGATATTCACGACCAAAGATATCCAGAGTATCACCACAGAACTATTATCAAGATGATGCTGCCATAGGTTGATGAAACTATTTCTTCAACTGGATAATAATCTCAAATAAACCTTTTCGGAAAGATAATGATACTTTAATCCCTTGGAAAATGAAGATTAAATGAGATTTTAATGAATAATTCCTCGAACCTTTCGCCATTAATGATGATCTTTCGAGGGCCTGCACAACAATTGTTATCATTTAAACAATACTTAATGCGTATTGCGAAAAACAACAAAATGGAGGGGATGGGTGTGAGAGGATTTCGATATAATATTTTCGTGAACTCGCCAACACGGGAACTCGTCAACTCGCAGTTGTAGAGATGATAAAAAATATACTAAGTCTAGAGGAACGGTCGGTCAGAATCACGTGTATGGAAACCACAATTCTTTGGAGCTCGACACCCGTGACGAGGGTAAAGGTTAAGTGACAGTCGAAATGTAGATCACGAAACTTGAAGTGCAAAGTGAGGGTCGTGTAAAATGAAGAGTGAATGTTTGAACCCGCGAACCCGTGAAATTGAAGAAAAGATCTAAGTGTTGAAACAAACTTATGAAATGAATAAGTGGATGGAAATGAAAGCCCACGATCCCGCAAACTGAAATATGGCTAAGTATAGTAACCAGAAAGGGAAATAAAGAAGGGATAAAATGAAATGGGAATTAGGGGAGGTATAGAAGGAGGAAAATATAATGTGGAATGAAAAAATGGAAGCACAAAATGGTCTCAACATGCACTTGTGTCTTTACCCTCCCGTTGATGGATAAAAATGACCCGCGTCAACACCGAGAGAATTGTCTAATGTCAGGTCCCAATTAGACCTACTCTCTTTTGGTATAGCAATTTCCACTAGTATGTGGGCTTGATTGCCGCTAACTTGAATGGATTTCTCCCCGAAGAGAGACTTTCTCATTTGCATTCTAAATCCTAAATGCAATTCTAATCTATTATGCATATGCAATCCTATTCTAACCCCTAACTACTCCTATTCTAACAGTAACATATATCAATTTCAAGCATACAATTTAACTTATAGGAATAGAAAGAATTCACATTTCACAGTAAGAAACCATACTAACATACTTAGTTCAAATATAAACATGAATTAATTTGCATGTTTAAAAGAACTAAATGTATTCTCGCAATCAAATCACTTATAACCATTATAAAGCATATTTCATTCACAAGGAAATAATTCTATCGCTAATGAAATGATAGCTAAATAAAGTACAAACATCTATTGATACACATATATAAATCTAATGCATGAAACGATAAACATTGTATGGTCATAAACATCTTCTCCTTGAATTCAATCCTTCAAAAAAAATTCCCCGGGATTTGGATAGAGGTACACAAAAAGGCTCCAAGAAATCATTTCGATCCTTAACTCAACCTGATAACAATATATAAGCGAAATTATGGATTCTCCAGCCCCAACTCTTGAAACAAAAGTCTTCTTTTATAAACAATCCTCCTCATTTATCATTTCTTTTGTTTCTACTTTGGTTACAACCACTTCCCTTTTCCAACTCATGCTTAGACATTCCTTTCCAAAAATTGTTGGTCAATCATACCAAAACAAATACAATATCCTCTAAAGCAATTGTGTTGTTACATATTTTCTCATTTTCCACATTCTCTTTTCTTCATTTGTCCACATGTCTCCTATACAAAATAATTTTAATATAATCATTGATATCAATATTTGATAAAAGATATTCGCTAATACTATTATTAGAATGAAAGATATTATCGGAAAAAAAATAAAGAGAAAATCAATTAATATCAAGATTCTTGATGAAAGTATCCACCAACTCATTCCCTTTTCTTTAGGATTTTGTGTACAATTTCCTAAAATAATTGGAAAACAATTAAAATATAAATTATTCTTTGGAAAAACCCTTGATTTCGTTATTTTAGGAGATTAGAAAAATCCTTTTATCTAGAATTATCTCATACTTAATTGCACAATTTCATAAAATCAATAATTAACAAGGCTGCGTGGCAGCGCAGTCCCTGCCAACGAGGTTAGAAAACAAATTGTGTAAAATGGGGTCGAATTGTAAATGAAACAAAGTGTTCGGTGAAAAATGTATATCATGAAAATGTTGTGTGCAACATGTATATCACAGAAGATGGGGCAAAAGAAAATGAGGGTTGGCAGGCAGAGCACCATCTATTTTTTGAAAGTATATAGCAAACCTAATTTTTTTGAAAGTATATAACAAAGTAAAAAATTTGTTTACAGGGCAAGAATAAATTTGGAAATTTAAATGCATTTTCCATATGGACTGGTGAAAGATAAAAATATATGATGACATAAAATTAATAGGAGATAAGAAATATAAAAAATTGAAATGCATTTGTGAACATGGGGTATAAGTAAATGACGGTTGCATTGTTGAGCACCATTTATTTTGAAATATATAAAAAAAGAAAAGTCTGTAACATATAAAAGAGTAAATGCATTTGCCATACAGACTAGTGAAGGATAAGAATAAAAGTCTGTAACATATTAAAAATTAAATCCATTTGTCATACAAAGTGGTGAAAGATAAGAATATAATCTATAACATATAAAAATTTAAATCCATTTTTATTTGAAATCTGTCAAAAAATAAAAGTTTGTTACATACTATTGGAAATTTTGAAATATACAAAAAAATTAAAGTCTGTTACATATAAACCGGAATTTCAATGCATTTTTCATGTAGACTGGGATTGGGGCTCTCGCGGACCATTAGAGAAATATGTACAAGAAACAAGACTGTGGAAAGAAGATAGAGTGCAATAGCTGCAAAAGAAAATAAATGGAAAGGTATAAGTGTTTGCCTATACATCTGTATTTAAGAAACTGGAATAACTGGGTTGATAAACAAAGAAGGATGGGATGAGTAAACTGACAGTGAGGGTACATATGAGCCCTTTGTATATTTTCTTGCGGCTTCTGTTTCATTGATGTCGCCGACGACTGCGATTTCAAGGATGTCCTCCACGATTGCTGGAATGCTGGCAACTGCCTGTTGCCTTTTGTCGGCGGCCTGTTTCAATTGCCTTTTGAGCCATTCTTCAATGTAGCCTCTCATTGGGGCGACATTGATCTCATTCTGTATTTTTATGTTGAAAAGATCGTTTTCTAATTCCCGGAAGTCGATTGAAAGATTAGAGAGAGCCTGATGAATTTCCTCATTCTCTATTGCATATTTGACTAGCCAGTCGTGGACGTGAGCTTGATCAAATTGAAGGATGCTGTAAAACGTTTGCAGAGACAAGGTCTTAAACATAACAACCTGTTTATCGAACTCTTGCCTGGTTAAGGGCAAGGAGTTTACGATTAAGTGGGGGTCTTGGAAGTCGTAGGTTTTCCTGGCTAAGTCTATATTTGACAACTTTGTGAATACTATATCTTTCTTCGATATGGCTTGTTCACATGACTGAACAATGAGATGCAGGTTATTTACTTTTTCTTTCCAACATGCATTCAATTGGCCGATGTAGTTTTTGGATGGAAGATCTTCTTCTCTTATTTTTGTTTCTGTCATATTGTTCACAATCTTGCCAAAATGGATGACCATTTTTAAAAAGAAATTTTCTTCATCTTTTAATTCCGCCTGCAAAAGCTTGAGCAAGCTATGTGCCCAGGTTCCAAGGGAAGTGATGGTTTGTGATATTTTCCACTCCTCGGTAACCAGTTCCACTCTTTTTTTGATATTGTTCTCCACATATCCTTTACATGATGCGAGAAGGGTGGAGGATGCTTTTACATTGGGTGCAGGGGTGCCAGGCATGGATATTGCCAAAGGATCGACAAGCAATGGCATAGGAATGAAAGTGTCTTCCAATTAATTGATTCGGTCCTTTAGTCTGGCATTCTCGGTCTTGATGCCTCCAATAGAATCATGAAGTGTTTCTTTGGTCGCGGTGTGAAGTTGACAGATTTGGGACGACCGCATGTTGGCAACATCAACCTCTGAACGAGATTTGCCTTTCTTATTTTTAACATTTTTTTTTTCTGAATTATCAATTTTTTGTTCTAGCTATCAAAAACAATGCTTTGGAACACGAAGGATTCATCTTCGTCAAAATTTTCGGTAACAGATATGTCCATTGGATGGATATGGTGGATGGCGTCTCCAGGCTGATCAAGGAAGCAGATCATGGTATCCAGATCAATGTCAAGTTCCATGTTCTCACTCTGAATTTTTGTCTCTTTCGCCTACCCCACATTTTTTTTTCTCTTCTTCTCTACTGGAAGCTTGTGAGAACTATCAATTTTAGAGTGAGGAGGGTCGTTATCTCCTCCTCCGTTTGAAGAAATCTAGGTTTTTTTGTTGCTATGATGGGCCGTTGGAGCGATGCTCTGAGATGTAGTACTTTTTGGAGTGGTATTTGCGGATTTAACACTCTTGTCACTGGGGCCTTTCCCCTATTGCATGTACAATTTAGTGTAGCTTTGCACTGTCTGTACCTCGTCGACATCAGAGGCAGGACCGCTGTCGCCATTGTCTCTGTTTTTGGGCAGGTGTTTATTTACAAAACAATCATCGGGGCCAAGTGTTTGTAAATGTTGTCTAAAATATCATAGGGGTCGAATCCTTTTATGTCTTCAACATATCTTAGGTTGGAGATGCTAGAATGTGTTGCAAAATCGTCAATTTTGTTGACGTTTTTCAACACGAACTCCCCTATTTTCCAAGGCAGAGGAATGAACTGTTTTTTTTTCTTCCTTTGGAACAGATGGAACCAGTAGCTGTATTGACATGCTACTTCTGCAACAAACATTATGTTCGTAATGTGACATGGAAGGAGAGCAGGCTGTTCTGTGGAACCAAAAATTCTTATGACAGTGTAATTATCCAAATGTTCGACTGTCCCCTTCTTGTCCAAAAAACTAGCTGCCTGTTCAGATATGCGGGGAGCATCTTCTCCTAACAAAAAAACTTTGAAAACAGACAGGAAGCCATTAAAAACCTTATAAAAATAGTGGGAAGCCTTGTGCTTCCACAAGGCCTGGTACCAGAACGTTACGGGGTGGAATTCACAGTTGACATTCTTGGACAAAGACAGTTGCGGAAACTGATAGGAATGTGCTATTACAAAAACTAAATAGGATGACATATAAAATTTCTTTTCCCTTTTGTAGCTTGACAATTGGGAAGAGATTTCATGGGAAATTAACCTTCCCCAATAAAAAATGTCTTGTTCATTGACTGTGAAATACAAAATATAAAGAGCCATGCGGGAAACAGTAGCTGTGGACTCCTGTCCCATTATTATTGTAAATAACCAGGCAATTTCGTGAAATGGATTTCTAAATGAACTAACCTGCATGCTTGTAATATCTTCAGGAACTAGATTTGGGTTTTCCAGAAAAAAGGGGCAAGAGGTCCAATCCGTTATTATGATTTGCTAGGAACTATTTTCAATCTTCTCCTTTGAACGCCAATGTTGGCTCCGACAATTTTAGCATTTGGCGGAAGACCCGAGGTGACAAAAAAACATAAGAGCGGTCCTACAGTGGAATAATTATTTTCTCTACAATAAATTTATCGACGCACCAAGAGACTAGGTCCTTACAGTCAAAAACCTCAGGGACATAACCTACATGAGCAATCCCAGAGGTCCAAATTACTTGGTTCTCTGCGATAGAGGTTGAGTAATAAGAAAATGCCCTGGACCAGTGGAAGTTCTGGTCCTCGCACATGAAGATGTTCACTGTATCTCCACAGAACTGTTGTCGAGCTGATGCCATAGGTTTATGAGAATGTTGCTTTGTTGCAGATGATGGTTTAAATGAATAGTTAGAGCCGATAATGTAACTTTTCGGTAAATCTTGGTTAAATGCTTATGATTGGGAAAGCTCCTCGAGCCTTTCAGTGATTAATGACAATCTGTATTGGTGGTGCATGATGAACTGTTAGCAGTAAAGTTTATTTATTGCATATTTATAAATGCGAAGGTGGCGGGTATGACAAAGAGCAATTAAGGAATGGAGGTTTCGTGAATGTGCAAAGGCCAAGTCATATGAATGAGATTTCATGATTTTGAAATGAACACTTGGAAGGGATAATACAATCCCCCAACAAATTTTGGTTTAATGCACATCAATACGAGATGTCCTTGAGCCTTTCGCCCATCAATGACAATCTATACGGTTTCTGCATGATGACCTATTATAATTAAATGCCAGTAATTCCATATTTAGAAACAAGATATGTATATATATATATATAAAACTTTTTATTTTCTTTTATTATAGACAAGTGCGAAGGTGACGGAGATGACAGAGAGAAAGGAAATAATGGCAAGCTCTGAAAAGCGGTCGGACGAGATTCAAAAAAGGGTTACGAGGATAGTCAAAACAACTGAGTGTGGCACGGTCAAATTTCATGTTTCAGAATTTTTGAGTGCAAAATGTGTAAAACGAAAGAGATCATGATGGGGTAGTTCAATGTCCGGTTTGTATATTTTCGGAATTCAGACAAAGTGGCTAAGTATGGAATAGGAAAATTGCTAATTGCATGCGTAGCAATAAGATCTTATATATAATTTCCAACTGCTAATTGCAAAGGGGCATGGGCACAAGAAACAACGACTACGAACTGAATATTTCTTCAACCCGCCAAACCGACGATCCACCAAAGAAATTTGAACAAACGGCGAAGTATGGAAAGCGAACAGACGAGCTTCAAAATGGAGTGACAATAGTTCCACTAAATATGCGAGGACCCAACGGTTAAATTGTATTTCTCGGAAGTTTTCAGTGCAAAAATGTGCACCACGGAAGAGGGCATGATAGGTGGACCATAATACGGAAGAGGGTATGATCTAAGAACGATTGCAAATTTGTATATCACGGAAGTGACGGTACTGTTCGCATGCCATGGAACAACATAAGTCCAATGTAGAGATCGCCTAGCGGGAATTCACGGTTGGAGAAGTTTCTGGATATGGAATGGGGAAGCGTTCGGTTGGTGTCGCGATAAAAGAGAACAAGTGCAGCTGTGAACCCGCAATATTGCCCACACGCTGAGCAATGATGACCTGACCAACGCGCAAGTCCGTTTGTCAATTTGTATATCGCAGAACTCTGGGTGCCAGTTGTGGGACAGGGAATAATAGAGGGTCAATTTAAAGAAAGGGGAAGCGGTCGTTGGAAAACCTTTAAAATCACGAAGTTGCAGAGCAAGGAATTTTCAGGAGAAAAACGATTAAGTAACCATGAAGAGAAACTAGAGGGAATAAAAGAGTGGGAAAATAGAAAGGCGGAAGGCAATTTTTGGAAGCGCGAATTGGTTTCAAAGAAGCCCCATTGTTGCAAAACCATGATGTTCTACTAATTGTCAGCAAATGCGTTGTTGAAGATTAGATTTTATTGCAACGTGTGCATGTAACTATGTTCTTGATACATTTTTCCATGACTGTAACATATTAACTTAACTACTAAACTTTATTTTCTACTAATTGTCAACACATGCTTTGTTGAAGATTATATTTTATTGGAATGTGTGAGTGTAACTGCGTTCTTGATACACTCTTCCATGAGTGCAACATATTAAATCAAGTATTAAATTTTTTGCACTATGGGTTGTTAGCATTAAAACTTAATAATTGCATGTCTAGAAACAAGAATAACGATTTTGCTGCAACATTGTACATTGGTATTGTTATGTTCTATTTGCATTACGAATAGAATTGAATGTTGGTTTGAAATTATGTAATCCATTTTTTGTTTGCATAAAAAGATGGTGGATTCACACAATACATTGGCATATAATTGTTAGATGTTTCATCTTAGAAAAGATAAGCTAAGTAAACACAATATCGAAGAAGTATGAGAGCACCGAACCATGCCAATTAGAACATGCGTTAAACCCAGAAAAGAGGCAGCAACGAAGAGTCGAAGGCAAATAGTTTTTAATAGCAAATGCATTTAAAAAAATAAGAAAAACACCGAGTATTGTAAATCTATCCTTAGAAATTTGACCCAGTTCTTCGGGCCAAAACATTGAAGGAATTTGTGACAAACACAGGCACGGGATCCACAATATGCAAGATCTTTGCAATTTTCTTCTCGATGAATCATCCTGTACTGAAATTGATATTTTTCACGAGCTTCCCCTGAGGAAGAAGACAGAAATGGTTGCAGGACAAGTGGAATAGCCCTTAGCTGAAACCTCCTCTACATAGTCGAAAAAAATTCAGTAGCACAACTTGCATGTGCAATTCCAGAGGCCCAAATTAGTCCATTATGGGCAGAAGTAGATGACTAGTAGGAAAATGCCTTGCAACAACGAGAGTTTTGGAACTGATTCCCAAAGATGTTAATCAATAATTTTTTGGCTTGAAATATATTTCTGGGAGCATCAACATATCATTGCTTTACAGTGAAACTCTTCCTCCCAGGACGGACTAATTTGGAACTCTAGAATTCCTAATTTCGCGCTGCAAAGTGGTTGTTGCGTTCATCGTCGGTTTCTTTTCTGAAACTCCTTTTGGTGTTGTCATCACCGCCATCACTGAGCCGGGAAGTTCCGTTCGTTATGGTTGATTTCAATTTGGGCGCATGAGTGGGAAGATTCTCTACATTGCCATCATCCATTGTCGTATCATTGTCCATCAGATCATCTTCTTCCGGCTCGAAATTCACGGCATCAACTTCTGCGACAGCCATGAATGCAAGTGGGAAGGTTCTCTGAGCAACCAGGGTTGCCATGGAATTTTTTGGCTTGAAATATATCTCTCTGTGTACCAAGGGACCATCTCCTTGTTTGCTCCTGGGCGGAGGGAGATGAATAGTAAGAATATGCCCTAGAATAGTGGAACCTCTGGCCATTATGCCCTAATGTGTTTATTGTGTGTGGAGAGAACTGCTGCCAGAAGTTATTAAGAATTTCCGTTTGCTCGAGACGATGTTTGAAATGAAAATTGGGGAGGGATAATATAACCCTCCGCAAATTATGGTTTAATGTGTATCAATGGAATATCTCCTTAAGCCTTTCGCTGATCAATGACAGTTTCCAGGGTTCGTGCGGAATGAGTTGTCACCATGACAACTCACTAATTTCACAATTAGAAAAAAGTGTGAAGGTGGCGGTGACGACGAAAAGAGATTAAGAATTAGAAATTTCTTAGAAGGACCAACCCGTCCGTGCACAAAAAAAAAGATTGCATCGCCTTTCAAATGAATACTTGGAAATGATAACATACTTGTGCACAAATCTTAGTTTAATTTGTAGTAATGAAAAATCTTCTTCGGATTTCTAGACATTAATGACAATCTTAATGGTTCCTGCAAGATGGCTACTAGCATTAAAGCTTAATTATTGCATATCTGGAAACAAGTACGAAGGCAACGGTGATGGCGAAACTGATTCCAAGAAATACCAAAGTATGGAAAGCGGTCAGGTGGGTTACAAAAGAAAAATGACAGAAGATATACCTAGGAGACGTGAAGGGTCGATGGTCATATTGCATCTCAGTGACAGATATTGGTCGTCAATTTGTATGTCACGAAATTTGTAAATTGACAAGCAGACCTGCGGGATGGCTGGATCAACATTGCACTTTCATTGTTCCATGTCCTCCAAATAGCACTCGGAGTTCCGCGATATACAAATTGATAGATGGAATCGAGGCCTGGCGGGTTCAAGATTTCCATTGTTTAGGGATGGCAATCGCTATCAACTATCTAACATATCTAAAAACATTATTTTCAATACTAAATTATTAATATTACATATTGATCTTGCAGAATTTTATTAGACGAGAAAGTTTGTACAATTTGGTCAGGTGAATTATTTAAAAGTTTTGCGACAAACGAACAAAACATAATAGACATGTACTTTTATAAAGTATGGACATGAGATTTTATAAAGCATATGCGGATCCCTCATTCCATACTTAGGCACTTTTTCGATTGCGGGTATTCGGCCCGACGGGCTGAAAATTGAGCCTCTATTGTTTCGTGTCCTACAAATAGCACCCACACTTCCGTGATATACAAATAGAAAGGCGGACTTGTGGGTTGGTTGGTTGAACGCTGCACTTTTATTGTCCTGTAGCGATTCTGTATTAATTCCGTATTTAGCCAGTTTTTTGGATCGGGGGCTCTCGGGCTGGCGGGCAAAAAATTGGGCCTCTACTGTTCCGCGCTCTACAAATAGCACCCATAATTCCACGATATACAAATTCAGAAGCGGACCTGCGGTAAATTATTACTGTTAAATATTGATATTGCAAAATTTAATTAGACGAGAAAGTTTGTACAATCTGGTTGGCCGAGTGATATAAAAGTATTCCGACAAACGAGCAATACATAGTAAACATGTACTTTTATAAAGTATGGAAATGAGATTTTATAGAACATATGCGAATCCTTCATTCTATATTTGGGCAGTTTTTGGATCGCGGGTTCGCGGCCAGGCGAGCTGAAAATTGAGTATTTATTGTTTCGTGTCCTACAAATAGCACCTACACTTCCACGATATACAAATTGACAGACAGACTTGCGGAGATGACTCTCTATATAAAGTATGGACATGATATTTTATAGAGCATATGCGGATCCCTCATTCCATACTTAAGCACTTTTTGGATCGCAAGTTCGCGACTTGGCGGGCTGAAAATAGAGTCTCTATTGTTTCGTGTCCTACAAATAACACCCAGACTTCCACGATATACAAATTGACAGGAGGACCTACGAGTTGCTTTGCTGAACATTGCATTTTTATTGTTCTAGAACATATGCGGATCCCTCATTCCATACTTGGGCATTTTTTGGATCGCGGGTTCACGGCCTGACGGGCTGAAAATTGAGTATCTATTGTTCCGTTTCCTACAAATAGCACCTAGACTTCCGTGATATACAAATTGACAGGTGGACTTGTGGACATGAGTCTCTATATAAAGTATGGGCATGGGATTTTACAGAGCATATGCAGATCCCTCATTCCATACTTAGGCACTTTTTGGATCACGGGTTCTAGGCCTGGCGGGCTGAAAATAGAGTCTTTATTGCTTCATGTCCTATAAATACCACCCAGACTTCTGCGATATACAAATTGACAGGAGGACTTGTGAGTTGCTTCGCTGAACATTGCATTTTTATTGTTCCATAGCGATCCCGTATTAATTCCATATTTAGCCACTTTTTTTGATCGGGGGCTCTCGGGCTGGCTTGCTGAACATTGCACTTTCATTGTTCCGTGTCCTCCAAATAGCACTCGGACTTCCGCGATATGCACATTCACATATGGACTCGAGGGCTGGCGGGTTCAAATTTTCCATTTTTTAGGGATGGAAATCCCTATTAACTATCCAACATATAAAAAAACATTATTTTCAATACTAAATTATTAATATTACATATTGATATCACATAATTTAAGAAGAGGACAAAGTTTGTCCATTTTGATGGACCGATTGATATAAAAGATTTCCGATAAACGAGCAATACATAGTAAACATGTACTTTTATAAAGTATGGACATGAGATTTTATAGAACATATGCGAATCCCTCATTCCATGCTTGGGCAGTTTTTGGATTGCAGGTTCGTGGTCTGGCGGGCTGAAAATTGAGTATCTATTGTTCGGTTTCCTACAAATAGCACCTATACTTCCGCGATATACAAATTGACAGGCGGACTTGTAGAGATGATTCTCTATATAAAGTATGGACATGAGATTTTATAGAGCATATGAGGATCCCTCATTCCATAATTAGTCACTTTTTGGATCGCGGGTTCGCGGCCTGACGGGCGGAAAATAGAGTCTCTATTGTTCTGTGTCCTACAAATATCACACAGACTTCCGTGATATACAAATTGACGGGAGGACCTACGGGCTGCTTGGCTGAACATTGCATTTTTATTGTTCTAGAACATATGCGGATCCCTCATTCCATACTTGGGGCACTTTTTGGATTGCGGGTTTGCGACTTGGGGGGCTGAAAATTGAGTATCTATTGTTCTGTGTCCTACAAATAACACCTAGACTTTCGCAATATACAAATTGATAAGCAGACTTGTGGACATGAGTCTCTATATAAAGTATGGGCATGAGATTTTACAAAGCATATGCAAATCCCTCATTCCATACTTAGGCACTTTTTGGATCACGGGTTCGTAGCCTTACGGGCTGAAAATAGAGTCTCTATTGTTCCGTGTCCTACAAATACCACCCAGACTTCCGTGATATACAAATTGACAGGAGTACTTGCGAGCTGCTTCGTTGAACATTTCATTTTTATTGTTCTGTAGCGATCTCGTATTAATTCCATATTTAACCACTTATTTTGATTGGGGCCTCTCGGGCTGGCTGGCTGAACATTGCACTTTTATTGTTCCGTGTCCTCCAAATAGCACTCGGACTTCTGTGATATGCACATTCATAGATGGACTTGAGGGTTAACGGGTTCAAATTTGCCATTGTTTAGGGATGGAAATCCCTATCAACTATCCAACATATAAAAAAACATTATTTTCAATACTAAATTTTGATATTGCAAAATTTAAGCAGAGGACAAAGTTTGTCCATTTTGGTGGACCGACTGATATAAAAGTTTTCCGACAAACGAGCAATACATAGTAAACATGTACTTTTATAAAGTATGGACATGAGATTTTATAGAGCATATGCGCATTCCTTATTCCATACTTAGGCACTTTTTGGATCACGGGTTCACGGCTTGACGGGCTGAAAATTGAGGTTTTATTGTTCCGTGCTGTACAAATAGCAGCCAGACTTCCGCGATATACAAATTGACAGGCGGACTCAGGCTGGTTGGCTGAACATTGCACTTTTATTGTCCCATAGCGACCCCATATGAATTCTATATTTAGCCATTTTTTTTGATCGGGGCCTCTCGGGTTGGCAGGATGAAAATTGAGCATCTATTGTTCTGCGATGTATAAATACCACTCACAATTCTGCGATATACAAATTGACAAGCGGACCTGCGAGCTGGCTGGCTCAACATTGCAGTTTCATTGTTCCATGTCCTCCAAATAACACTCAGAGTTCTGCAATATACAGATTGACAGATGGACTTGAGAGCTGGCAGGTTCAAGTTTGCCATTGTTTACAGATACTAATCCATATCAACTATCTAACATATCTAAAAACATTATTTTCAATACTAAATTATTAATATTAAATTTTGATATTGCAGAATTTAATTAGATGAGAAAGTTTGTACAATCTGGTCGGGTGACTGATATAAAAATTTTCCGACAAACAACCAATACATAGTAAACATGTACTTTTAGAAAGTATGGACAACATTTTATAGAGCATATGCGGATCCCTCGTTCCATACTTGGGCACTTTTTGGATCGCGGGTTCTCGGCCTGGCGGGCTGAAATTTGAGTCTCTTTTGTTCCGTGTTCTGCAAATATCACCCAGACTTCCGCGATATACAAATTGACAGGTGGACTTGCAGACTCCACTTCTGGCGGGTTCAAGATTGCAATTGTTTAGGGATGCTCATCCTATCTAACTTTATCTAAAAACATTATTTTCAAATACTAAAATATTAATATTAACTATTGATATTGTACAAGTGAATTACATTAAATTATTAAAGGATGTTAAATCGCTTATTTTTTAAAAAATGAAGCAAACAAAAGAAAGTTTTTTTAAAATTCTATTACTACAAGCATAACAAGGAACAATTTGAATTTTAAGGCCCTCTTGTTCATATGATAGCACAATTGCACTCCACACAATATATATTCGTTGATTTCAAATTATTCTAGGATATTTATTTTGCCAAGTTCATCGAATAAGAAAAAATGGCAAAACAACGACCAATTTGAATTTTAAGAGCCTCTTGTTGCTATGATATGACAATTGCACTTCGCACACTATATATTCGTTGATTTCAAATTATTTCAGAACAATAATTTGACCAAGTTCATCGATCAAGGAAATCTGCTAAAGCAAGACACATAGTACATTTGCGTCACAACGCCATAGAAATTATCAGGTGGATCTGCGGGCCAGCTGGCTAAAAATTTCAATTATATTGTTCTGTATCCTCTAAAGAACAGTTGGAGTTCCATGGTATAAAAATTGACAGAGAAAACAGATAACCGAGAACCAACCATACTTTAAACATGCCGTAAGCAAGTTCCCAAAAGGTTCCATAGAGCATAACCCATTGACCTTTGCACCAAACAATTTGATATACAAATAAAAGACGTCCCCGCATTCATTTTCTCTTGCATCTGGTATATGTTCCCAGTAGAAAATAACCGGGAACATGCGATATATGGGGATCATAGAGATATGGGCCAAGTCCAATGAACATTCATCTGGATGTTGAACAAATGTTATAGAGACACATGAGGTATTTTCATTTCCTGCCAAAGTTTGATATTTTTTTTCCCCCTTCTTCAACCGATATGAAAAATTGCATTGTCCTCATTCAAGGTGAATTTGCTGTGTATCCGAAGCTGCCGCAAAATGTAGACAATGTTTGCCTTTCTTTGTAGATACGTTTCATACGACAACTCTGCCAACTCAGGAAGCACATTTCGTAACAAAGGCTGGCTAACCATACAATGCATGGTTGTGTTTCCCACAGTTCAGATAACAAGATTCACACAATTTCCATATATATATGGGCATTTTTCACCGCATCGTAGACAATCAATCGTATCATCACTTATCAAAGCAAAGGCAGAAGTAACAGAGTTGCATTTTGCACATACAGGCTCAAAATGGGTCGAGTACAAATTGGCTGCAACTAAAAGACCTTCAACCTGGGAATGCGAGAAAATTGATTAATACATTGAACAACATAATACACAATTGCACCCCCCCCTTCCCCTTTAAAAAAAAATAAAAAAATTAAGCAGGCGCAAAAATTTATTGAAGGCTATTTCTATAAGCAAAGTGAGAATGATTTTGTGGATGTATATGCACAAGAGTTGTAGAGCTAGCCAGTTTCTTTAGATCCTCTACTATATCTGCTCACAACTCTATTACAAACGTTTCATGGGTTGTCCAAAAGATCATTTCTCTAGCATCCCTCTTCTTTGTTATATTTTTGAACAACATAAGTGGAATCTGCCCTCTATGCAATTGCTGTTCCATTGACGAAAACAAATCTGAATACGTATCGAACAATTGTAGCTGCAACATGGAACAATGCAATATTTGTGTAACTTATCCGACATACATGCACATGCAAAAGTAAAGGACAAAACTGAATATGAAAAGCGGTACCATTTCTTTGTCGCTATTGGACTCTCCATCCTTTATATGGAGAATGTGTTGTGAGCCAAATTTTCTTGCCAGTGTGACAACAACCCCAATTGTTATGATTGGGTAAATATTAGTGCTCTGTGCAAGCTGGCTGATAGTCGAGTCCGGGACGAAACGATATTCTGAACAAACAACGATAATTTTTTCCACAATGCTTGTTTCATTGAGCGAAACAATTCGATCGCAGTCACTATGGTCATATACTATTTTGGGCAATATATTAAAATATGTAATGGATATGTCATTACGTGGCAATATCTTTTCAACATGTTTCTAGACAAGTTGTGGAGGAACAGTCAGTGTCACTATCATCATGGCGTCCTTATCTGTCATATTAGCACGCATAATGGATCTACTTTTGTTTTCCTTGTCCAGGTAGATGCTATAGACAACCATTATGTCCCCGACGAACACTTGTCCAGTTTGGTGGCTATTCAAGCCCTCCATTGACAGTACTTTGGATGTCACAACTCTAGACCTGATGACATTTTTTGAACATGAAAACTAAAGTGAATGGTAGTGTGCTACAAGTATATGCATAGTTTTGATAAACTACGGAACCAGAGTTTCACAACCACACCTCCTAGTCTGCAGAACATGCAACACGTTCAACGTCTCGCTTGTACTTGTTGATACTTCTTGCGAGATGCAAATCATGTATTGCAGATGACATCAACATATCCACCATTCCATAGATGAATATATATCCCAACAAATTTTTTTAGTAAACATAGTAAGAGCAGAGCGTATGCATCTTTACCTTTGGCCCCTTCAGTCTGTCGATGTCTGGGATGATTAACTGCTCATGCCCATGTCACTAGTCCAACTTTTTCTGATGCAAGCATGTGCAGATGAACATAAGGACTAAACAAGCATGTGCATTGTATATTGTCCATCGGAAGGACCAAATAGCCGTAAAACTGTATGCATCTGAATTTTTTAACTGGAGAAATGTTTAACAGTAAACAGGGCGTGAGCGCGGGGCACCATGGCCAATCTGTATATCACGGACCCTCGGAAGCCAGGGGAGCAATCTTCAACCTGCCAACCCGACACCCGCAATTGAGAAAGTGGGTAACTATGGGAGAAGGTAGAAGCACGACCACATATGTGAATCTGTTAGTCCACCAACCGACGCACGAAGGAATTTTCAGAAAGCACACTAGGCAGATGAATTAGAAAACAAAAGGGATAATAGAAAATGGAAAAAGTAGAAATAGGGAGCACAGAAAGGCCCATTACTGCAAAGTCATAGTTTTCAAGTCTAGTATTATATGCCCCCACCCGGTTTGTATATTTAATTTACCAGCACACTTGATATACCTTTTAGAAGATTGCACCACAAAACCCTCTGCTATTGCACAAAACAATTCATCTCTCTATCCAAGCAACCTGTTTTTTCCAAGGCAACAACGCCGAAGATGAAATGGACACGAAGGCAAGTTAGTATGAAGACAAACATCTAAAAGAAAGAGAAGCAAGTCTACTTACCCACTAAAGAGTCCTTCATCCTATCCATCCATTCTATTTGTTTAAATGCAACAATGCAGTGAAAACACAACAGACTTGAACCAACTTAGTATGTAGGAAGGAACGTATGTAAGGAAGATAACTTACCATGTAGGAAGGAACGCAACTAGTTTGACACATATACAGACCATAAATGAAATACAAAACAACGCAATATGAAACAACAACACAAGCATGTACCTTTCTATATCCTCTTCAGCCGATGTAGTCAAGACTCCCTCGTTTTCTCTAGCTACTCTGTTTGTTTGAATGTGGGAATGCACAAAATTCAATGAACATCAATGGAAGCTGGTATCACCGGAGAATAAGCAATATGTACACACAACAAAACTGACTAAACGAACAGTCTAGAAAGGCAGAAACCTGAATTTTTGTGCTTCTCTATCCATGGCTGTAAACATGTAGATTTTTTTTCCCTGGCCAAAATATATTACAAGGCACAAAATATCACGCAATTGCATGGCCGCAACTAAACGATTTATGGTTTTCCCTGGCAATTTATCCAGATATTCCCTTTAACCATGTTCTTTATCCTCTACACAGACTGCTGTGCCCATGATACAAGTTCTCAGTTTTCCGTGGCAAACCACCCATACATGCTTCTAGACATCAAAATATAATCTTGCAGAATCTTTGTTGCACATATCATATCTCAAGCACAACTCAAATTCTATCGTGTGCACACCAGTCTATGTAGAGGAGAAAGAACATGTAATTTCATATCCACACATCTTACCATACATGGTTTATAAATGTAGCCTGCATATATATGCTTTATTCCAACAAAAAAATAGCGGATATTGTAACTTCACATGTAATCCTCCAACAATTTTGCTTGCAACTATTTTCTTTCATGGCAGGACTGGAGCACTAACAAAATCTCACAGAATAACGGATATCGACCTCGACAGACATGACAAATAACACAACCGCATGTTGACTCGTGGGTGCAGGGGATGAACACCATAAAGTGCCCCCAAAAAACAGTAATAATCCAAAAAAAAGAAAAACGAAAAGATCCAATCACTGCCACTGCACCCCATCCCTGCAAGGCCGAATCAAACAAAAGAAAACAACAAGGACCAAAGCATCCAGAAAGCACGAACAGGTCGAACTGCACCACCAAGCCCCCAAAGCGCAAACCCCAGCAAAACAAACAGAATCAACAATCAACGAACCAGCAAGAACCACCGAGCCAGTGAACAACATATGTATCTCCAACGATTACAAAACCACAGCCTAAGCACAGAAGGAACTAAAAACATACAAGGAACATGCGACTACAAATAAGAAAACATTCTTACTTGCAAACTGCAAACACTGAACAACAAACAAGGAATGCAAAATGAAACTATGGCATCGAAACTTAATCTAGAACGATGAAATGCAGAAGCGTAGGTCGAATCGCGAGCGAAACAACAACAAGCAACAACCGACAAACCAACGAAGAAGAAACACTCACTGAACCAATAAACAATGTATGTAGCTTCAATGATTACGAAGATGAAACATACAATGGCAGCAACCGACAAACCAACAAAGAAGAAGCACTCACCGAACCGGCAAACAATGTATGTAGCTTCAATGGAAGAACAAGGATGAAACATACAATGTTTGTTGAACTGGCGGTGGACAAACAAGACTATGCAAATTCACTGTAACTGTATAGAAAATTTTGAGGAAAAATGTACCCCAAGAAGCGTATTTACATAAACATTTAAGACTGCTAGGCTGTCTAAGGACCTCACGGTATGCAAACATTTAAGCTGTCAGGGGTGTTGGAGGACGTCGCATCATGTAAACATTTACGCTGTCAGGCCTATTGAGGCATCTCAGAATAAGTGTCAATACATTTCAACAAATATACATCCGCCAAAGATGCCATAAACTTTGGAATTCACAATCACTACAAAGCTTGGATATCAAAACATTTCAATATGCTTAGTACATATGAAAACTTACGGATATATTCGCCTAGCAGAAAATGAAAATACAAACATTCCAACTAATGCTAGCATTAATCGACCTTCAAGCAATATAGAGGAAAAATATATGATTAAAAAATACTGTCTATGAGAAAAACTTTGGATATGTTTCCATATCGTACATTGGGAATAGCGAAGCCGACAATAAGACCTCCAATCTCTTATCCAATCAGATCAGTACATATATGTTGCTTTTTATTATATAAAAATATATGCTTTTAATTCCATAGCTCCAACAATAGGTATTGTGCGAATATTTTGGGTCAAAGGACAAACTAATATGTAGTCAACACATTATTGATTGCTATAGTCCCTGTATGCCTACGACATGGACTAAGAACAAATCAAACTAATAAAAAATTGAGATCAAAATAATAAAACATGATAATTATGAAAAATAAAAGCATGAAAATTGGATCATAACATCTTTGTCTCTTCAAGGATTCAAACTTTGTCTCTTCATAAAGGAAATTCAAAAAACCTATGAACTGACAGCGATCATGGGTGCGAAACTGTGGTACATGGAATTCTATCTTGCCAGTCCATACATACAATTGCCTTGACTTTTACTCGCATCTACTTCAAGGAAGAACAAAGAAGAAGCGTCCATTTTTTTTTCCGATTTCTTGGGCCAAAATCTTGACAAATTCATGGAACGTTTATGCTCAGCAAAATAATGGCATGTCTCTCTAATTTATTGTGTTTTGGTTGCCTCATTGTGTGATTTTGTGCCTTGATTTGCTACATTTTGGTTGTATTCCTCTTCCCATGAGTTGTTTCTTTCTATCGTGCAAAAATAAACGAATTAGAAATGTACTTATTAAATTTTATTCTCAAGAAATAAACAAAAACATTTATTATATATATTTAAATAAAATAAGAACAATTAAAATCCATTCAAGAAAGTATGCCGAGAATTTAAGCAAATTTCATCAACAGGGTAAGTCTAATTCATGTTTTCATTTTGACAAGTAATGTATTAGCTCTGATAGTCAAAATTGAGTTTGTGGACGTTGAAAACCCATAAGCCTTGTGATTTGAGAGAAAAATAATGAAATTATTCAAAAAATAAAACTCTACAAAAATATTTTTTTTTAGTGAAAGTCTAAGCCTCGTAAAAAAACAATGTTATGTTCAAATTGAAATCAATTAACTCGTTTCCAACCTTATATATATATACGCTTTTAAGGTGTAGATTAAATTCCATAAGATTATCTCTTGATTGGATTATTTTAATCCATGAAAATTCCCAACTGACTCAATTAAGCGGTGAAACCAAACCATTGGCGAAATTGCCGAAATATTCTAAAAACCAAAAATTAAATGAGATAGGGGTGCATATATCTCCAATAAGCACATGAGAGTCCACAAACATAATTACACGAAATGGAAACATACACATCCAGGAAACACAACCATTATGCAAGAAGATAGTAAGAGCAACAAGTCATAATGTGACCAATTTCCAGATGAAACAAAACTCATATCGAGGATCACATATTGAAAGATCACTTCACACAATCCTTTTTCAAAACTTTGTTCATCAATATATTATTATAGGTCTTAGTCACATCATTTCCATAAAAAAATCCGGTTAGATTTAATCTCATAAGCCTTAATCTCTTGATAGAGTACATGACACATTGAATCATTCAAGAAAAAGCAAGTGAGACGAAAACAATTTGATAATTACATGATGGAAGCAAGGAGAAAAGCTAAAAGCAACAACCAAAAATCAGGAAAGCATGAATCATGAAGTAACGTGAATCATAAGAAAAGAAGACACATTCAATCCATCAAACCAATCCTAAGAATAAGGGGCACATGCAAAATCAAAGAGAGATGTCTCAAGCAACCAATAGTCATGGATCAAGTTAACCATAAGGAAATGACATAAAGAAATCAAAACCAAAGGTAGTAAACGATCAATACTAATTATATGCCATCATCAACATATTAGTAAGTTATTCAACCATGGAACCCCAAACCAACACTTAGAAGCCAAAGCAGGATTTGATAGTGAAACATGGATTAGTTTCAAATAAGAATGGGGTGCCTTCATTTTTGAAAAAAAAAGAAGGGGAGTTGTTGTGGGCCAACGAGCGTCCATATCCCCGCTGCCAACAAGCATCCATAGCCCCACTGCCAGTGATCGTCCATAGGCCTGACGAGTTTACTTATACTTCCCACACTATTTACATTGCTTTAAACTTTCTTTTCGTTTCATTTTACATTATTGCTTATTGATTTGTATTTAAGTATTGCGTATGCAAATAAGGTGTATATGAAGCGAGTTCATATGAGGGTTGCTTTGATTTTCTAATTAGATGCTATGCATTTAATTTTAACCCAAAGGTCTCCTCTAGAACCATCATAGTAGTAGTCAAGTTATTAATCTGAGATGGATGGAGCTCGAAGAAAATAGCAAATAAACACTGTCCTCTACTCATGGATTATCATGGTATTTCTTAGTAGGAACATGTGTTCCACCACAACTATCAATGAATGTCCAACAACTTAGATCTTTATGAAAGTATTTCAGATAGAGAAACCCGTGTTTTCCATGACATGTAAGAATGTCTTTAGTGTGTGGCAAGAGTGGGACCTCACTCAAACTTAATGGTTAAAATTCATGGAGAAGAAGGTGTCAAATCAGATCAAGGAACACCGACATTCAAAATAAGAGACGAAAGAAATATCTTCAATCAGAGACAAGTCTAAATTTAAAGACCGAAACTAAAACCAAATCATCAAAAACAAAATAAGACTAAACTAAAGAAATCCTGAAAGAATAAATGTTAGTCATCCAAGACAAAGTAAAATTAAACTAAAAATAAACCCGGAACCCAAGCAACATGTGACAAATCATAGAAAACAACAGAGTATGGATGATATGCACAAAATAAAATTGAATAAAACCCCAGGAAGTGACTATGGGAAAGATGTTGACAAGACAAATCTTTAATTACAAACTTAAGATCAAACCCCAAAAAATTATTTCCAGGATGAAGTACACAATCTGTAAGGAAAAACAAGCAAGGCCATAAGGATGAATGTTAAAACAAACATATTTCAAACAACTTGACCTATATAATCATTTCCTTCCAACTTATGAATCAATCAAAAATTTTCCTAGAACCTATCAGTGAAAAATTATTTAGAATGCCCAAGAAATTAAATATTCAAAACATTCAAGGGTAACATATCATAAGAATTTACACCTCCTAAGAATTTTTTTAGGTGAAAAAATATTTATATTTCATTTAAGAAATATACATATTGCAGTTCCATTGGAACTTCAAAGTAACTATCACACGACGTGTATACTGCTCAGTCAGACCCACTGGTGTTCTCACTGTTCTTCTCCTTGACGGGATTAAAGGATGATTAAAACTATTACAAAGACTTAACAAAATTGTCACACAAAAAACTTTGACTATTCATATCATGCCAGCAAAAAGATATTCACTATTTGAAGAACTAGTCAATATATTATAAGAAAAAATAAATTTCTTGAAGGAATTGATCTTCGAAAAATTCTTGCAAGCTGAAAATTCCTTCAGATAGGGAGAGGGATTCTTTTGATAGGTCATCAACATTATTGTTAAGCTCACGGTAAATATGAGTGAAGGAAGTCCACTCAAAATCCTAGATGAGATCTTTGATCTGCCTTAACAAGGATAGAAGGCAGATGTTTTGCACTTGGAATTTGTTCTTTTTCCTTTCAATTACGACTTTAGAGTTCCCCATGATCTACAATTTGGATACCCTACTCTGTTTTTCCCAATGCAACAGAATCATCAGCGCAACAAACTTGGCTTTCATATTTGATCCAAGACCAGGAGCATATATAATATGATAAAAATGAGACGAGTTTAAGTAAATAACCACCCCCACACCACACTGAGGTTAATGGCCTTGACAAGCCCCATAAAAGAACCCCCATGGGTTCTCATAGTCCAGAGTTAGCATTGAAGGGATTCACGGGTTGACCAATTTTGACTTGCATTCAAATTCCCTTGTAACTTTCACAATTAGATCATACAAAACCTTCATCGAGATGAGCTTGTCCTGAAAGAACACTGATTACGAGCCCACCATATGAAATAAACAAATGAAAAAGGAAAAACCTCATAACAAAGCATAGATTTATTTGATAGCCTATTTCTCACACTGTACTCCAGACTAGGATCTGACCAATTGGCTTTTGGATCGAGCTTTTGAAAAATAAGATTCCAGACCTAGGAAGAAAAATGGCATGTAACAAATAGATGAAGAACATATTCAAAATTCTATTTGCATAAGGCACATCAGTCAGGCCCCCACTGACCTCATTTTACTCTGTTGTCCCATGTAAAAACCTCGTTACTGAGAGCAAGCCACAACAATATGTTTTCTTTAAAGGAGGCATGGAGTCTCCACACTCTGTCCCACCACCAAAGCTTATCCCCAATAAAAACAACCTTTGTCGAGCTTTGCATCGAAGTTTTGCTGTAAAAGAACTAGTGGCTGGGTTTTTAGACCAATGCAATGAATCTTCTCTATCTTATTGCAATCTGTAGCGCACCTTTTCTGGCTACCAAGGCTTAAACGCTCTTAAAAGAAATCTATAACACCACTTTGTACATAACTCATACAGGTATTATATAATCCACATGCATTTAAACAAATAAACACATTTAAGCTTAGAGTAAAACATATTATTTACTGCTATAATTAACAATTAATAGAATTTCATATTAATTCATATACATAGCGGAAATCATGATAACATAAGAAGCAGAGTCATGCAAAACATGATTAAAGCATAATTAGATACTTATCTTTTAACCGTGGTAGAATCCACCAACCAAGTGCATGCCTTCCACGAACCTCCCAACCTTAGACAACACTGCTCATCAGCTCAGCAGTGGGTCACCCCCGAGCTGGGACTAAGCTCCACCCCAAGGCAAGGAATCCTAGGCTAGGTTGAGGTTACAGGGAAAAATACACAGAAAATTTGGAAGGATTCTTCCGAAGATGCCATCTTACACCCACTACTACCAGACTCTCATTCCCCACATGCCTATTCCGCCCGAGAGTATACACCTTCACAAGCACAGTCCATCTGTGCTAACCTCCCTCTTTGGGTCTCGACAACATGCCGGATCAGGAAGTCTTAGAGCCCGAAGATGGTGCTAAATACTCTCTGGAAGAAACCTCTTCCAACAACAACCACCTCCCTCACCTAGAGAGATCACACACAGGATCAATCACAACTCGTGCTGGCCATCAAGCCATGCTCAGTCCAGCTCTGCGTGGTCACCATAGTCAATTGGGAATACAAACACAACCTCTCAAACATGCTCAACAATGGCTCGAGGCCTCACAGTGATGGTTCACGGGAATACATGATGAGTAATTCCCACAGGGGTCGACACAGACTCCACGGCTTAGAACGGAGGTGAAACCGGCTCTTCAGAAACAAACAAAGGCTTCTCGGCTCACATAATAGAGGTGTACATGGATTTACAGAGCCAAACACACGCTTTCCAACTGGTTCAACAATGGCAGAATGGTCCAGGGTCACGGCTTCGGGACAGAGCCTCCATGCACGGGTTCGATCAGTCGGACAGAGGATGCACACGGATTATCAAAGACAACACGGGATTTTCGACTCTCAGGAATGCACGAGGATTTCTTTGCAGGGGTCGGGTCGGTCGTACTATCCAGGGCTCCGTACGCGTTCAGGCAATCGGGTAGAATGGAGGAGGAACCCTTCTCTCGGCTCATCCTGGCCGTTTTATTCGCATGCGCCAGGGTTGACACTTGTCACCCATGGAACTGCATGCGTTCCACCAGCACGCATCACCCTTGTACGTCCTCCCCTTGCCAGGAACTTAGGATAAAACATAAATGCACATGTCTTTTTGGAATAATATTAAAATATTATTCCCAAGGCTTAAG
>ML820704.1:30084-62735 GCA_009831015.1 Picea engelmannii
TGGGCCAACTTCTCATTTTGGGTGCCTATTTACTTAGTATATAATATTTCTTTTAGCCGACTTCTTCTCTTGGAGGCTAATAACCTAATACAAATTATCCTCTTGAGCCGACTTGTCTTCTAGGGTTATTAGCCAACTAATTAGTGTTTCTTCTTGCTTCCCAGAATATTCTATTCTCGTCAGGTTTACACGTGGAGGTAAATACCTCCCGCAACTACCATAATATCAACACTTACATGGTATATAGATGAACAAAATTTGCATATTTTGTCTCTAATGATTTGGAATCATGGTTTGAAAGCTTTTAAATATGCTAAGTAGTATATTTTGTCTCTAGTCAATGTCCGGATCCGGTTTTAAAAACTATGCTAAGTAGTATATGTTGTGTAGATGGAATAATTATGAAGTGTTTTGATGTTTAGAGATAATATACGATTAGATAATTTTATTAATGTTGGATTAATGACCACAATAAGTTGGCTAGGGGGACTAAAAAAGTACATCAAGTATTGCTATTTAGTGAGAGTGCAAAAGCAACTCCTATGGCTACGTTATAAAAAATAGATAAATATTTAAGTTGCTAGTGAAAAAGAAGAGGTATACAGTATAACATGAAAAAAACTTAAAAACATAAAGCAATGTACATTTAAAAAGAGAGAAAGTCAAGTAATTTTGACACTAAATGTTGAATCCAAGTGAGGGGCTAGAGAAGCAAGCTCCTTAGTTGTCATTGATCACTATGGAGGGGTCAATGCACGGTCATATGATATCATTTGAAGGACGTCAATGGACAAGGGGGCTTGGTTGTGAGAACTTGGGATGAGCACTAGAGCAATGGGAGAGGATGTGGAGGGCATGAATCGAGTTGGAAGGGAGATTCAAGAGGCATTGGGTTGGTGTAAGTCACTGAAATTGTTAATGTTGTTGCGTAGGCAAGGGGTCAAGGAGTTCACAAGGTGAGAGTGAATACATGAGGAGATAGATAGAGTTGGAGAGGAAGTTTTCACCACAATGCCTTGATAAATGTTTTAGGGGGAGTGGTGATATATTTGTGTATCATGTGGTGATGGGTCTTACAGCTAAAGTCAATAATGATTTGATATTGTGTTGACTCTAAAATATGTTGTTGTACTGAAAATATTATGAGTAGGTTTCACACATTTTGCTTCATGTGTATTTTAGGGCTGCACCTATTTCAAATTGTCTTTAATTCACTCACCGAACTTCATTTAAGTTGGATTTCATCATGTTTTGAGTCTTCTTTGAATGTTTTTTTATGCTTTGTCGTGAAATTTGCAATGATATATTTGCAAGCCTAATTGTGCATAGCTTAAACTGGGATTCAATAAACGGGATTCAAAAGCTATTATTGGAAATAGAGTTTAGATTAAATCTCCACCAAAAGGTGCATGCAATGTTCTTATTTCAAAAGTTTACAATTGAATTAAGATTGATTAAACAAAGGGTGGTAGATTAACGATGAGGGGATATTGCCACATTGTGAAATGGAATGAGTTTGATTAAACAAATTGTGGTGGAGTGGGATGTGCCTACATGTTAAGGAAATGAATTGATTCCAAATCAAATTTTAACTTGCCTAAGATGTAGGTGATTCATGTCAATTTTATTTAGTCCTCTTGGTGCTTTGCACAAGGGGGAAATTTCTTTTACTTCTTGATCTTAGCTACACTATCTATATATGATTGTAGTCAATTGCCACATTTGTTAGAAAAATATGCTATCCTCCTATTATTTCTTTTGATTTTTTTGAAAGTAATGGAATGCAAGAATTTTGATAGGTTGTGCATATCATTTATTGGTGTTTTGACTATGCGGTGGTGATTTCTCCTTAGTGTTTTTGTGTCAAAAGACACAATAGACTTGCGAGTTCTATTTTACCTCAAGATAGTATATGATATTAGATGTATCCAACTATAAACAACTTTTACAAATAAACTAACATAGATCCATCTTAATTCTAAACCTATTGAGCATCAAGAGGGATCAAAAAAGAAATTGAGATGCAAATATGTTGGTGCTTAAAAGATCACATGAAACTATGTTGGGGTGTATATACCTTTATGCTTAGTATTCTTTTTTTACATAAGTGCATGGTAGAGGATGTGGAGGCTAGGTTGAGTTAGAAGGGAGATTCATGAGGCGCTAGGTTAGTGGTAGTGACTAAAATTGTTAGTTTTGTTACATGGGTAAGGGGTTAATGAGTTCAAGAAAGAGAGGATGCATAGGTGGGGACATGTAGAGTGGGAGAGGGAATTTTGGTCTCTGTTGCTAGGTAAATGTTTGTCTCTGTTGCTAGGTAGATGTCATGGTAAGGGGTGATGGTTGTGTGGTAAGTTGTGATAAGGGTTGTGGCCAAAGTCAATAGTGATGTGCTATAGTGTAGACTCCAAAATATTTTTTCATGTTGGAAATATTATATGAGTGTGCTTGTTACACTTTTCTACGTGCATAGTCAAAGGTCACACCTATTTTAAGTTGTCTTTAAATCACTTGACCCACTTCATTTATGATGTTGGATTTCATTATGTTTTGTGTATTCTCAGAAGAATTTTGTATACGAAGCTCAGGGAAAACCTCCAAGTGCTTCCCCTCATTTTGACGATGGTACCTAGTGTAAACCCTAGAATCTTCAAGGCATAAGGCCGATCAACAATAGGGCTTGAATCCATTACAAAAATATAACTTGGGAGTCCTCCTCTACCTCTAAGTAGTATTTGTTGTTTGATGAACCTAGGTATAAAGGGCTTTGACATTTAAGGAAATATTATTTCCAATAATGGGTGGGAGAGGATGTGGAGGGCCTGGGTCTTGCTGGAAGGGAGATGCATGAGGCACCGTGTTTGAGGTAGTGAATGGAATTTTTGATGTTGTTGCATAAGTTTTGTCAAGGAGTTTATGAGGTGAGAGAATGTCTAGGAGGAGGAGATAGATAGATTGGGAGAAAATTTCGGTTGCAACTAATTGGTAAATGTTGTGTGGTGACTTGCGAAAAGTGTTGTGCCCAAAAGTCAATAGTGGTTTCTATTATATTGGACCCAAAATATTTTTTTGTATTGAAAATATTACATGAGTGGATTTCTAACACTTTTTTGCATGCATATTTCAAAGACATGCCTATTTTAAATTTTCTTTAATTCACTCATGATCCAATTTCATTTACATTGGATTTCATCATGTTTTGTGTCTTTTTTGAGAGACTTTTGATACTTTCTTGTGAATTTCTTAATGATATATATGCAAGTCTAGTTGTGTGTAGCTTAAACTAGATGGAACAAAATGGATTCAAAAGTTGTTAGTGCAAATATTACTAACCCAGGTGGGCACCTTGTCTTAGCTAGTTCAAATTGCAACAATGGATAAAGACACTTTCCTTTTTGGAAGATTAAGATGGAATTAATGATCGATTAAATATAGGGTGGTTGATTAAATATAAGGGGACATTGCCGCATTGTGAAATTGAGTAAGAGGTTGATTAAACAAACACTAGTGGATTGGGATGTGCCTACTAGTTAAGGAAATGAGTATAATGCAAAGGGAATTATAAATTTCCCAAGGCGTAGATGTCGAGATGCGATTCATGCCAATTTTATTTAGTCGTATAAGTGTTTTGCACAAGGGAGCAATTCCTTTCGCTTCTTGACATTCACTAGCAATCATATCTATGTGTTTGTAGTCAATTCCACATCGATTGAAAAATATGTTATCGTCTTATTATTGAATATGTTGTTCTTGAAAGTATAATGGAACTAAATATTTTTGATAGGTTTTGTATTTCATTTATCTTTGTTTTGACCTCCTAATGGTGGATTTTCCATAGTTTTCTTGCTTAAAGTCAAACTAGAACTTGGGAGTCCTCTACCTCTAGGTAGTATATGTTGTTACATGGATCCAACTATTAAGGGATTTGATGTCTAAAGAATATATTCCCTCCAATAGTGTGTAGAAGAGGATGTGGAAGGAATGGTTTGAGTTGGAAGGGAGATCCATGAGGCACTAGGTTTGGGTAGTGATTGTAATTGTTAATGTTGCTACACAGGTAAGGGTTCACAGAGTTCATGAGCTAAGAGAGAGTGCACACGAGGAAGATGTGAAAAACAAAGGAGAGGAAATTTTAGACATAACCGCCTAGTATATGTTGCGGTATGTGGTAAGTTGTGATAAGTGTTGTGGAAAAGTAAATAGTGTGTTTTCTATTGTGTCACTTGGTTCCAAAATATTTTTTCTTATTGAAAACGTTACACAAGTGTGTTTCTCAAACTTTTTTGTGTGTATACTCTGAGGCCATGCTTGTTTCAAGTTCTCTTTAATTTACTCACCCAAACTCATTTATGTTGGATTTCATCATGTTGTGCGCCTTCTTCAAATATTTTTTTGTACTTTATTATGAAATTTTTGATAATATATTTGCAAGTATAGTTGTGCACATCAGTGGAATTCAATAAAATAGATTCAAAATTTATTATTACAAATATTATTGAGATTAGATTTCCACCCAGGCAACATATCTTCATTATTTCATCTTGTAGCAATGGATTAACAAAAAATTTATTTTGAGATCTTACAATGGAATTAAAGATGATTAAACAAAGGGTGGTGGATTAAAGATGAGGGTATAATGCGACATTGTGAAATGGAGTGAGAGCTTAATTAAAAAACAATGGTGGAGTGAGATATGCCAACTTGTCAAATGACTGAATGCAAATGAAATTTATAACTTGCTTAAAGGGTATGTTTGGAGAGGCGAGTCATGCAAATTTTATTTAGTCGTCTCAATTCTTTGCTCAAGGGGGGAATTCTTTTTGCTTCATGATACTCACTATCCACCATATCTATATATATTTCACAATTTCTACATCTGTTAGAAAATATGTTATCACCCATTATTGCCTTTATTGTTCTTGAAAGTAATAAAACTAAATATTCTTTTAAAGGTTTTGATCTCATGGTGGTGGTTTTCATTAGTTTCTTCTTGTTTAAAAGACAATAAATCTTGGGAGTCCTCTACCTATAGATAGTATATCCTATAAACGGATTTGATGTCTAAAGAAAATACTCCCACCAATAGTGTGTGGGAGAGAATGTAGAAGGCATGGGTCGAGTTGGAAGGGAGATTTAAGAGGTATTGGGTTGGGGTAATGATTGAGATTGTTGCTATTGTTGCATAGGAAAGGGGTGAAGGAGTTCATGAGGTGAGAGAGGATGTGGAGGAGGAGTAGATGGATAGAGTTGGATAGGGAATTTTCATCGTAGATTCTTGGTAAATATTATAGTGAGTGGTAATTGGTGATAGGCGTTGTGGTCAAAGTCAATAGTGATTTTCTATTGCACTGGCTCCAAAATATTTTTCCATACTGAAATTATTATACAAGTGGGTTTCTCACACTTTTCTATGGTCATGGTTCAAGGTCTTCAAGTTGATTTTGACTCACTTGTCCAACTTCATTTATGTTGGATATCATCATGTTTTTTGTCTTCTTCAAAGATTTTTTTACACTTTGTCAAAAAATTCCTAATGATATAAATTTAATTGTGGGCAACTTATATTGGAATTCAATAAAACGGGTTTAAAATAGCTATTATAAATATTGTTAGTGTTAAATATCCTCCAAGGGAACTCATATTAGCTAGTTAATATTGCAAAGGTGGATACAGACATTTTTTTGAAAGCTTACGATAGAACTAAAGATAATTAAACAATGGGTGGCAGATTGAAGATGAGGGGGGAATTGTTATTTAGTGAAATTGAGTGAGAGATTGATTAAATAGATAGTGGTGGAGTGGGATGTGCCAACTTGTTAAGGTAATGAATTGATGCAAAGGAAATTATTGTTAAGATATTAGACATTAGGGGATTACTTAAGACCAAATTGGTTTAATGTACTCTAGTCATATGTTCTTTTAGTGTGCTTTTGTACTTAAGTTATCTGATGATCACCATTTTATCTTGTGCATAAGTGATACAATGACCCTCTTATTCTTGGTATTCTTAACTCTTAATATGTGTCCCTTCACCTTATTTTTCCATATCTCTATTTAAAGATCATTGAGTCTCATTTGTATGGCATAATAGAAAAGTAGTGATGCACTAGATGTAAGCCTCCTTTTGAGAAGTAATACAAAATTTTTGTATTGCTATGTGGATGTTTTCCTCTTTGAGCATTTTACAATGTAAATTTCAATGTCTTTTATTTTTATTTGTGAGTTATTTCTCTGGTTTTCATCCATGTTAGTTGCCCACCCGTTAGAGATCTGGTGAGGATAAATCCATTTTTTCAAAGATTGAAGTAACATGTGATAACTACATAGTGTTTTGTTCTTGCTATGAGTATAAGTGATTAAGATCCTTTAATCTGGATTTGAAATTGAACACAAGAATCTCTTGTTATAATCTCTTGAAGATTCAAGCTTCTTGTTATGTTTTAGCCAAATTTATGCATTGTGAGAAAAATATGATTGTTCTATTGTGTCGAGAACAATGTTTTAGTTGGTTATGTATTTTCTTTCACTTAGAAAGGCATCCATTTGCCTGAGATATGTATATTTTCATCCATTAAGCCGTGGTTTTCCTTTATAAATTGTATAAAAACTACGATATATCAAAAACTTGATTCTAATATATTTTTGACATGAGTTTTGGTTTTGCTTGGTGGTTTCTTTGTTTTTGCTAGTAGATTTATAGTTTATAGTAGTGGTTGTAAGGGTCCTACCCTGACCTACCTACTTTTGGTTACTTAGGAGATAGTCAATTAATGCATGCAACCATGTTCTTTGAATAAGGCCCATTAGATAGTAGCGGATAGTTATTTAATGTACAAAGGGTCCTCTTTATTACATAAGGCCCACTAAGAAGTTGCTACTATCAATGATGGAACCACAAGTAGTTAGGGTTTTTCTATTGGGAATCTATTTAATGAGCTAGGAGGCCATGAAATGTTTTTGTGGAGTATTGTTGTAATTGGAGCTATGCTTTAGTGAAAGGTTTCCCTACCTTAAGAGGCAAGTGGACACTGCTTTCTTTTTATTATAATTAGTAATACAAGGGTACAATTTTGTATATTTCATCTTATTTGTATCTTGTATTTGCTATTGTTCATTTATATTAAGTAGTGTTCCTTAACCCTTAAACTTGAAACACAATTAGGTATAGACAATATAATTGCAAAATAACCATAAATAATAGACAATAATATGAAGTGTGTAAAATATACCCTTTTATTATGATAATGTGAAGAAGGAAAACAATGTTTACTTGCCTCTTAAGGCGGGGTGACCTTTCACTAAGAAGTGATCCAAATAAACTACACAAGATAAACATTCCATAGTCTCCTATCTCTTTAAATATATTTTCAACAACCAAAACCTTAATTATTTGTGGTCTTGTCACTAATGGGTGCCATCTACCTAGTGGCCTTTTTTTACATTAAATAACTATCCACTACTATCCAATGGGCCTTATTAAAAGAGAATGGTTGCATACACCAATTAACTAACTCATAGGCAGTCTAAAGTAGGGAGGTTAGGGTAGGACCCTAACATACCCTCTTCCTTCAAAAGAAACATTGTCCTCGAGGCTAAAGATGATGAAATTGATGTAGAATCGTGGTTAATTACCATGTGGTGTATTTGGGTGGCATGTCTTTTCATTGGATCAATACCTCATTGATCATGTGTTGGCACAATTGACACTGTCTAGTATCCAATATTGCTTCCAGTTGAGCCAAATGTAGCTTTCTTCATCAAGTTATGGTAAGTTGGTTTGCACCTTGCACTTAGATCCCATGACCTTCTTTAGACAAAACACATGAAATACCGGATGAATCCCAGAGTGGGTTGGAAGAGCTAGTTTGTAGGCCACTTGTCCACTACATTGGATGATATCATAAGGTCCATAGAACTTTGGTGTTAATTTATGAGGTGTTTTGTCTTTCAATGATGTTTGTTTATAGGGTTGAAGGTGAAGAAACACCTGCTTCCCTGTTGAAAAAGAATGTTCAATGCAATGCTGACACACTTGTTGCTTCATTTTAATTTGAGCCATAACTAAATTGTCTTTAGTATGTGAAAAATGACTTCTTTAGTGAAGAGTGTGTGATCCATTGCTTGAACCTTGGAAGTGAATGATAAATATGAAGTGAATGACAATGGTTTTGGCCATAAACAACTTCATATGGGGTCATTTTGGTGGCTCCATGATAAGAGGTATTTTACCACCATTCCGTGAGGGGAAGCCATTGTGACCATTAATGTGGTTTTTCATAGGCAAAGCATCTCAAATAGGTTTTTAGGCACTTGTTGACTACTTCAGTTTGACCATCTATTTTGGGGTGATATGCAATGCTCATTTTCAACTGGTTATGCTATATTTTAAACAAATCTTGCCAAAATTTGTTAGTGAAGGTAGGATACTGATCAAAGACTATGGAATTGGGCATGTCATGTAACTTAAAAATATGATCAAGGAAGACTTGGGCAATTGAAGAGGGGGTTAGTGAATGTGGTAAAGCACAAAAATGAGCATATTTGGAGACATGGTTGACTACCACCATGATCACGAACTTGTTTCCCACCCTCAAAAGTCCAACTATAAAATCCATAGCGATGTCAACCTATATACATGTTGGAATCAGTAGCGGTCGCAATGCCCCTGGTCTATTTGTTGTCTCCCTGGTCTATTCATTGTCTCCCCCTTGTTTCTTTGGTAGGTGTCACAAGTTGCCATAAAATATTGAATGTTATTTTTCATTCCCTCCTAAAAGAATGAGTGCTTAGTTCATTCATATGTTTTATGAAATCTGTAGTGACTTTTTGTAGGTGATGAATGAAATTCCTCTAAGATTTTTGTTTTAAGGAAGAATTCTTTACTATAACAACACACCCTTTATAACACAATATATCTAGCTTCCATGTACACCCTTTAGTAGGGTTGGGATCTTCCTAAAGCATGTGGATGAGTTGAATGATAATGCTATTTGCCAACTATTATTGAAGGACTTTTTCAAGCCAACCTGGAATGGGTAAAGATAAGGAAAAAAGGGATCCGTCGCCCTCAATGTTGAGATAAGGCATCAACAACCACACTTTCTTTACCCTTCTTATAGATAATCTCATAATCATTCCCTAGAAGCTTGGTGACCCACTTATGTTATTTTGGTGAGGATAACCTTCGTCTGAGAACGCACTTCAGACTATGATGGTTAGTCTTGACCTAGAAACATTTCCTTATGAGATATAAACGTCAATTCTCTATTTCTTGCAAGATGGCCATCATCTCTTTCTCATATGTGAATTTACCCAAATTTTGGTTACATAACTACTTACTAGTGAATGCCAAAGGGAACCCTTCTTGCATCCATACCACTCCAATACCTCTTCCCAAGGCATCACATTCCAAGAAAAAAGTCTTAGTAAAATCTGGCATTGCTAATATTGGAGTTCTGCACATGGCATCCTTTAAAGTCGAGAATTTGTGTTCAACAACCTCACTCCAAACAAAGGCATTCTTTTTTATTAGTGAGGTTAAGGGAGCACCATATTTTCCATAAATTTTCACAAACTTCCTGTAGTAGCCTATAAGTCCTAAGAATCCACACAAGCTCTTCAAGGTCTTGGGATGGGGAAAATCTTGCATAGCTATGACTTTCTTGGAATAAACTTGTACTCCCTCTTGACTTACAATCCTAAGTATTCAACCTCTAAAGCCCCAAAAGAACATTTGGAGAATTTCACAAATCATTGGTGGTCATGTAGGAGTTGCAAGGCTCTATCAATATGTTTTGTTTGTTATTCTCATGTTTTGTTGTAAATTAGAATATCATCGAAGAATACTATCACAAAATTGCATAGGAATGGTCAAAATATCTTGTTCATGAGGTTCTGGAAGGAAGATGGAGCATTGCAAAGGCCAAAAGGCATCACTAAAAACTCATAATTACCTTCATGTGTACATAAGGTAGTCTTATGGATGTCTTCTCTTTCATCTTGATCTAGTGATAGTTGGAATGAAGGTCAATTTTAGTGAAAAACTTGGTTCCGTGAATTTCATCCAAGAGGTCATCAATAACTGGGATATAAAATTTTTCATGGATGGTCAACTTATTGAGAGCCTAAAAATCAGGACACTTGCACCAAGTACCTTCCTTCTATAATACCATGACCATTGGTGATGAGCAAGGGCTAGTGCTGGGACATATCACTCTCATCTCTAACAATTTCTTAATGATCTTTTCAATTTCATTTTTCTATGCAAAAGGGTGTCGATAAGGGTGCACAATGGGTGGTTGATTCCCTAGAATGAGGGGAATGCCATGGTTATGCTCCCCATGTGAAGGTGGTAAACCTTGTGGTGTTTCAAATACCCATTGATGCTTAAAGAGAACCAAATGAAAATTAGGGTGAATTTCTTGTGGGGTGGTGTCGACTACTTGTATGGCATTGAACCGTGTAATAATATTCGAGTGGCCTTTCTTCGACAAACTCTCCATATGATGAGAGGTGATAATTTCAGGGGAACCAAATGTAATCCCCTTGAGGCTATGTTTCTTCCCTTCCTGAGTGAAGCTCATTTATAATTCTTTGAAATCCATGGTGATAGGTCCCAAAGTGTGTAACCATTTTGACTCGAGAACTATATCACAACCGCCCATGTCAATAGAAAATGACGTGAATTTTGAGATGATATTTGCCAATCTGTAGTTTTACATTTTCACATTGGTGCCCACATTTCATCATACCACCATTAGTGATCATAATTTGAAAATTAGATATGGAACATACATAACAATGGGTTTCTTATACCACTCTCCTATGAATAAATTTGTGGTTGTTTTCATTGTCAATAACACAATCACTTTGTAGTGCTTGATGTAGCCAAACAATTTCAAGGTTTGGTGTGCCGAGAAACCTGATAAAACATGGAGAGAAATATAGTTCCTCACAAGGAACTTCCAAGGGGGATTCATCTTCCATGGGAGAAGTGGTGTCTTCCAAGGTTGGTTCATGAGTATCTTCAATAGGAATGTTGTCTAAGTAGTCGTGTGGAGATACATCCAATTGAAATAATTTATGTTTTTTACATTTGTCCCCCTTGAGACATCTCTCATCAAAATTATAGAAAAGACATAGTTGTTGATGTTCTGCAATGTCTTCGGGAGATAACTTGTGGATGCAAACTAGCTATGAGTTGGATGATTTTGGGGTAATCACCACAAGGGGCTTAGGGCGAGTGGTGAATAAATGTATCTTAGTTTTTGCATTGATCATTATCTCAACTTCTTTAGCTCCATCACAAGATTCCAACCACGTGTTTGGGAGTTGCATCATGATGTGTTCTTTAATTACTTCCTTGAGACCATTGATGAAACATTCTTTAAAAATTGAATCAGATAGACCCTCTCTATAGATTTCCAATTGCTCAAAGGTGATAATATAGTCCATAACTGTGTCAATTTGGTGTAATTTTGTCAGGCATCCCAAATGATGAATGTCATGTTCAAAACAAGCACAAATAACTTGCATAAATTGACTCTAGGACATGTAGCCTTTATTAGCCTTCTTTTACCATTGCCACCATTTCCAACGCTCGACGTCCAAATATAAGACCCCAAATTTTAATTTGTGTAGGTCATTGATAATGCCATGGATAGAGAAATAGTGTTCAATTTGAGTAACCCACCCTAAGGGATTAGATCCATCAAATTTGTTCATGTCAATCTTTGGAAAACAATGCCATGAATTGTGATTTTGAAAGTGTGGGCAAGGGTTATCCTAAAACATGTGTTTGCTTAGCATTTCATGGGCAAGGAATTCCTCCTTGATTGGAATAGTGTTTGGATTTGGTACCTTGAGATTCAAGTGGTCACCTAAAAGTTTCAAGAAATTGCTATATGATTTTATTGTTTCATTCATAATGTTGAGTGTAGCCTCAATGCCAACAGCCTTGCTATCGATATCTTGGTGCTGAGGGGCTTGGGCCTATTGTTGGTTATCCTAGTTGGCCATGTTGGGACCACCAAAGATTGACGGGACCAATTTTTGGCATAGTTGTATCACCCTTTTTCTTGTTATGTTCACACTGCACCACTCCTTTTCTATATCTTTTAACCATCATTTTAACCATTTGGCTTAGAAATCATTAAGGTAAATCTTGTCTTATCTTTATTGGACAATTAATGAATTTTATAGTACATTTGGTAGAAAAGATGTCTTTTGTGTCTAACTTGTAGATTGAAATGTTATAGATTGGATACATGCTACTAAAGGAAAAGGAATGATGTGCAACAAAAGAATCCCATTTGCTATAGAACCCACTTGCTACAGATCCAGTCCTAAGCAATATGATGAAGAGGGATTTCACTTACTACATATCTGCATATCACTACAATTGATGTTGCTACAAGTCCCGATCGACAATATGTTTTACTCAATATTTACCCCCACCCTAGAACTAAATGCTGAGAATATAAAATGACGAACATACCAATTTTCATTATATATTGATTCTTGAGAATTGTATTGTTACATAACCATGGATCTGCCACTAGATTCCAGCTTTCCAAGTTTATGTTGCCAAGATCTAGTTACTGTGAAACCGCGGGGCAATGAAAGGAGTTTCGATGATGTACGATCATATTATTGTGTGCACATGTCATCCTCAACTGCAAATACATAACACTTCCTAATAATCCTAGATCTCATTTTTGGGATTAATTGCGTAGTGTAAGTCATTAATCTATGACCCATATCCATGAGTATTAGTCGCAATTGACCAATAATCCTAGATCGTGCTATTTTTTAGCAATTGATTTAGTCTTTTGTTGTAATTGATTTCTTTTATTAATACTCTGCTTCAAAGATTCAAAGATTCTTTAGATAATGCAACTCACTAATTTCTATCAATTGTAAATGAAGTTGAGCTAGATGCATTGCATTTGAACTCCTATAGAAAGTAGCGTAGCATATTCATAGATATGGAGAATAGAGAAGAGAGAAAAAAGACATAAAAGTGCATACATAATTCTGCTGTAAAATCCTATTTATTGAATATAAGATACATTTTGCCGAATTTATGAGTATCAATTGCTAAATCAATTTTGTGCTATATAGTACTTTATCAACACCTTTCTCCATAAAGACAGGGCCCACTATAGAGGAAATTGGGGCTACTTTACTTTCCACTTTTTGTTTTATGTTCTTGCTTATGAATTTATATTGTAAATTTCCATTTAAAATCTTATTTCCTAAATGTTTGCTTTTGAGTGGTGTGTTTTTATCAAGGGTGGATTTTTCTCATATAATAGCTTATGAATGATTGCTATAGGTCCTATTGCTGCAAAACTTGAGAGTTAAATCACTAGTTGAATGTTTCCTGTTACAACATGCTTTTGTTTTTAGTAAACTAGAATTGGATTTCTATATAGTTATTAAAGTAATTAAATTAAGGTGTCCAACTAGATCTTTAAAACTCTTAAGTCTTGCATATATTTTGCATGAGACCACATAAGCTTTACAAGCCCTGGGTTGATAATTAAGTGCACAAGTAAACTAAATACCATACTAAGAAATTAATAGAAGATATAGTGCACTTGTCATATTTGGCACCGTTGTCGGGGATGTGTCAAAAGGATTTGGGGAACTTTTAGTTTAGTTGGAATAAATAACAAATGGTATAGGGATTTATAATGTAAGAATAGTTGACATTCTTCTTTATAAAATATCATACAAAGTGTTTTCAGTTAGAAGCGTATAGATGTACAAGAAGAGCTATAAATCCAAGAACACGAGCACGTGGTGTAGTAAGAACCACTCGTGGTACTAGGAAATATGAAGGTATACAAGGTCGAGGAGGAGGTTCATGAACTCAACTCTATACTCAACAAGGTCATCAAGTCATGGCCCAAAGTCTAATAAATCTAAATACATAGATAAACACCACAATTTGCAAACATTCACTGATAATAGTAAAGATACATGACTCATGATTACATAATTTATAAGGAGCGTGTGGTGAGTAGCTTACCTGGAAGCTAAAGGAATAAACTTACTTACAACACCATGAATGTCGAATTGTGGCACTCCAATCCTTGATCCAGTCGTGGCACTCCAATCCTTGATCCAGTGGTGGCACTCAAATTCTTGATCCAACATGCCACAACAGAGTGTGGAGGACGAATCTCCTCTCAATCAACTCCTCAGTCATCACAATTGAGAGCCCTTGAGCCCTCAATCCACTAATATGCTAGCTCTTCTTAATTTTGTCCTCAAATTTCCCAAGCAAATGAGATCCCCTTTTCTCCTTTTTCTCTGTCCTTATATAAAATCCATCCATGATAAAGAATTCGATCCCTAGGATCCACTTGTCATTATGTTATGCATTCTTTATCTTACCTTTTCCTTTCCCATAAACTTATCTTATTTTTAGTGTTTTTCCATAAATTTTCTTTACATATTTTACCCAAATATTTGTTTTTAAGTACTTATTATGATCCCTTTAAGATAAACATTATACTTATTTGTTTATTATTTAATAATAATATGGGGCATGGCATACTCCCCTCCTTCAAGGAACTTTGTCCCAAAGTTAACTTATGCATCTTCCACATCACCCTCTACTGAGCTAGTATAAGGCCATCGACCACAACAGGCATCGAAATCTCCCAGGAAGTGTGGGAAACACTCTAATAGTTCTTTCCAACATTCAAAACCATTATTAAAACCTCTCGGTCTGTCAGGGTTCTAAGGCACCATACCTCATCTTGTTCTATTGGGGCTCTAAGGCACCAGACCAAGGCATCTCAATGTATCAGGGATCTAAGGCACCAGACCAAGGAATCTCAAAAGGATGGATTAAAACTCCCTCCTTATACTCCATTGAGTACACAACCCCAAGCACTGAAGTATGATCCCACAACTCCATTGGCGACAACACTTTAGATGTTCTCTAGACTTTGACATCATAACTTCAATGCAAGACATATGAATTATTGGCATAAGTAGTTGATTGAGTTGTCCCCATCCCATAAAGTGTTACTTGTAAATATTCTCCTTCGTGGTTACGGGCTCCCACGAGATCATCAAATAAACTAGCCCTCTTGGCCCATTGGTGGATACCCTGACAATTACCACCTCACAACATGCAACCAATGCATTAGTTATAATCATAAGATCAAAATCTTATAGAATGGACCCACATGTTAAATCTCATATCTCATCATCAGAGTACATCATTGTCATCACCACATGCTTACACATGCCATCATAAAAATTTCATGCAATTACATGATGTCATCACTTCAGGAGATACTATCATAAAAAAATATAACCTCAACACATCTTTATCAAAGACACATCCTTTCATCAACATAATTAAATGGAATCACATAACATCATATGTAAATACCATAGGATCTTAAGATAACATAACATTATGAACACATAATGCATACAAAGCAATTATTATCATGATTCATCAACAAAATCAAGCCACTAACTTTATACGAGGAATACCAGCTATCACATTTAATGCAAGAATTATCATCAAAACATCCATCTGGCATAGGGATATACTTGGTTAAGTTTTTCAATCCAATCTAACTCAAGAAAGGATCATCGTTTCCTCTTCTTTCAACAAGAAGGTTGACATTTTACAGAATATGTATAGTTTCCCTATCAATAAGCTAATGTTTTCAAAAATTTCCTTACTGGAATACATTATTAACATTCAAATAAGCCCCATCATCTAGAGTCCCTATCTCTAATCATTGACATACAATCTTCTTACTCTTCAAGCTAGGTGTTTGCACATCTAAGACTTCAACACATCAAACCGTCTATTTTCCTTGTATTTGAAGGTCTATAAACTGAAAAGCAATCGACTACGATTTGTCATCCCTAATTAGATGCAAGTGCTTATCTTGACACCTTAAAATAATACAAGTCCCATCACTTAATCATCATTAATGTTGCTTCCACTAGATACCATCCTAAGGTACAAGAGTACTACCTTTACACTAAAGTGTTTCTCCCTTTTTGCATATGGAATTTCATGATTGGTGACTTGTCTACTAACACTAGTTATTCAAAATGTAGGTTGACCATTGAGATACATTGTTGTTTTGAAACTCCTTAATTCATTTTTTGATCACAAAAATTATTTACTCTCTTTGTTAACTCATTGCTTACATACCATCATATATCGAGCTAAGTCATCACAATTCTTACCCCCCTCTTTAAGAGGTGGCATCCTTGGAGCCTTGTTGACAAAATAATATTTCAATATGTCTAAATGGTTTCCTTTTATAAAATTTTCATTCACATCTTGTTATTACTAAGGTGCCATTTCATGGTTTCCCTAAGATAATTCAATACTTCAAACTCTTGCAGTGAAAGGCAAGTTGTGCATGAATAGTATATCAATTACCAATTAATAAAGTTAGTCAATATATGTTAGAAACTTGAAAGATGAAATTTTCTCAATACACCATAAGATGACATCATCCACTGATCATTCATTTATCCACATGTTATCCATGATGCAAAATCAATTATTCAATGAAGAGGTGCAAAATTTTATCCTTGTCACTTAGTCAAGGTCAAGAGAGACTTTATCATTCACAAGATAAATGATGATAACATATGTAGCGAGTAATTTTGTGTAAGCGTTTTATTTTAAGTGTAGATCAAGAAGCATTCACCACAATGTCATGTGGAGATGATTTGATGAGCTATCCATGAGATGCAATTATGATTTAAAACCATTCAATGTAGATGCAAGATCTGTACCAGTTGTGTCTCGAAAATCCATGGTGACAATATTACTTTTATGAAAATTTATTATAGACAATAAAATGCTCATCAAGTCATAATCAAGTAAACCAATGGTGTATTGCCCCAACACATTTATCATAGTATTTAAGAGAGGAATCATATCATATGACTAAATCATTCCTAACATTTAGTATACAGTTGAGATCATGGAGTAGTGTGAATAGTAAACATTTTCAACTAATGTGCCAATTGAACATCAGTGAATAGTGACACCATAGTAGCTTGTTTAAAAATCAAAGAAGTTATAACCATTCAACACTGTAGAACACTGTCATTAGTATACCATAGTTTTTATTTAAGATATGTATAACCATAGTATTATGTGCTCAATTTGTGACTTACACCATGCAATATATTTCATTCGAAGTAATGAATTAAGGACATATCAAACAATGCCAAGCTAAGATGTCAATAACAATATTTAAGATCATATTGCTACCAGTTTAAGATCAAATATCATTAATTAGCAGTCAAGTTGACAATACTCCAATAGTCCACAATGTTCTTATATTGTACCAGATTTTAATCATAAGATTGAGTGTAACCTCCCCAATCACCCAGGATGGACCACGTCACACAATCTCAACTTATGTCACTCTAATACCGAACTGTAACATCCCCATTACCAAACTGCTCTGATACTAGAATGTAGCATCCCCATTACAAAACTGCTATGATAACACAATGTATCATCCCCAATACCAAACTGCTCTGACACCAGAATGTAACATTACCCATCCTACTACTGAGAAATGCTACTGCAAAATCTAGTGCGCATATATAACATTAGTCCACGCAGTAATACTTGAAGTAACATGCTCAACCCCAAGCTGAGTCACACCACACAACTTATAACAACGAAAGTAACATAATGCAACCACGTGCCCAAGCATACTAAACACATCGCTTTACTGCATGCATATTCCATACTAAACATGAGATCACTACTGCGCACACAACCATTATGGCGTCACACACCAATTATGTCCTCCTTGTGCCTGCAGACTAGTGCTTCCCTGTACGAACAAGTAAATCCAACCTCTGGTGCACATTGATTATTCACTACGCGCACAATCATTCTAACCTCGTCTTGAAGACTCATAACCAAAACCATAAGGTTAACTTACACGAAAACTAACAACAACTGCTATACTCATGCACAACTACACATATTGTCTATCCGCGCCACACTGACATGTACAAGCAACATAATATATAATAACAACAATTACTTATATGCAACAACATACAAGAATTAGGCCCATATATATTAAACACAGATAATTAAGCACACGGTAAATGAGACAAGCACATAAAGACACTTATCTTTTATGAAAAGTCACCAAGTGCGCACAGAACTCAGATGTTCCTCCCAGCCATAGACTATGTTATTCATAAAATTTCAACAACAGGTCACCCTCGAACCTAGGCTTAACTCCACTAAGGAAAAATGGTTCCTAATGCCAGGCTAAGGTCTAATACTCAACATAATTTCTCAGTCCAAGGTGTCATTGTTGCAACTAATCTATAGTCTCTCATTCCCCACACACCAGTGACACCCAAGGAAGTGTGCTACTTCTCTGCTTAACAGTCCCTCGACTACCCCACTTCACTTCCAGGGTTCCAATAATAAGTTGGACAAGAAGTCTCAAAGTCCTACAACTAATGCTCAATGCACCAGGGAACAATTCCTAGATAAAATCTCAAATGGAGAGAATGCTCACGGGCCTCACAACCCTCTTCTTCGACAACAAATCTCTCACTTAGAGAGACTGCTCACAGGCCTGACAACCCACCTCTTCGATATAAATCTATGGTTACAATACAAAAAACACTTACAAGCTTTTCTCTGCACACAAGGTAATAATTGTCCTTCTTAGATGGTCCGACCCCCCTCTGCACATGAGAAAAAATGAATAACCAACTCCTTGAATGATTTCTCCCTTGAGATACACTAAGGCCAACAATATATATTAATTGCCTTCAACTCGAAACTTGTCACCTTCAGAAGCGGCTTTAGCCACTTGGTGACTTGTTCTCTACCCTTGGGAACTTAGGATAAATAATTATCCATAATTACACTTTTATGAAAATATTAATAAAATATTCCATAGGACTTAAGTCCCCTCCTTTTTTTCTTTTTCTGGTGGAGTTATCCCTCCATTTCTTTTTCTCTGATTTGTCTGTGCGCAGTGATGTGATAATATTAATGACTTGAGTATGATTACATTTACAAGGATAGGTGCACTGGTCTATTTGCGTCTTGGCTCACCAGCCTTATAAACACATAGGCTCTCCAACCTCAATACATATACATCGATATATATATATATATAACTCGGCTCAATATGCACTTCTAGGTAATCCCTGCGCACTTACTCAAGTGCACGCAACATTGTGAAATGTGTGCACCCTTTATTTGATAATAATTCTCGCACACTACTCAGATGCACGCAAAACCAAAACTTGGTGCCAACGACTCACCAACCTATATGTACATTTACATTTACAATTGGTACCGACAACTCACCAACCTATATGTACAATTACAAAGGGTTCAAATTAATGACATTGCATTCCCCTCCCCCTTATTTATGCACTATCCTCAGTGCATCATATACACATGTACATACAAAATTTCAAAAATCTGCAAAAAGATGTGAATGCTCTACCCGCATAGCATCCTCGTGCTCCCAAGTTGCATCCTTAGGATCGTACTGGGTCCATTGGACCTTTACCATCTCCATGGATTTATTCCGGAGTTGTTTAATTTTTCAATTCAATATGCAAATTGGTCGCACTCGAAAATCACCTTTGGCTCCACCTGAATCACTTTCCAATCAATAATATGATTAACATCATGTACAAACGTTTTAAGCAATGATACATGGAAAAATTTTTGAATACACAAGGATGCATGCAATGCAAGCATATGTGGCATGCCCAATCCTCTCTAGGATTTCAAATGGCTCACAATAGTGCGTTGCCAATTTAGAACAATTTTCCAACTTCATGGAACTGCGTCTAGCTTTTACATTTGAGAACAAATGGTCACCCAATTTAAACTCTCTGTGGGATCTGCCTTTATCTGCCACAAATTTTCTACTTGTCTTGGGAAACCTTTAAATTCTGCCTTATATTTACCATTTTCTCCTCCATTTCCCGGAGCAGATCTGACCCAACCACTGCACGATCTGTTGGGTTGTCCCAACTCACCGACATGTTGCACTTTCTACTATAAAGTGATTCAAATGGGATCATATTTAAAGATGCTTGATACCCGTTGTTGTAAGCAAACTCTACCAAGTGAAGGTAGCCTTCCCATTTTGATGGTTTATCAATCACATACATCCTGAGCATGTCTTCAATCACCCGATTTACCCTCTCAGTTTGTCCATCTAACTCAGGGTGATATGTTGTACTAAAGTTAGGTCTTGTTCCAAATCCTTTTAATAGTCCTTTCCAAAAGTTCGATGTGAACTTGGAATATCTGTCAAACACAATTGTCTTAGGTATACCATGCAACTTAGAAATTTCTCGCATGTACAACAATATTTGTTACCTTGTGTGTTGACTTCACTGGAATAAAATGGGCAGCTTTAGTAAGCTTTTCCACCACTACCATAATAGATTCATGCTTCTTAGCAATGCTAGGTAGCTTAGTTATGAAATCCATGGTCACAACTTCCCACTTCCACTCAAGAATGGGAAAAGGTTATAGCAAACCAACTAGATGTTTGTGCTCAACCTTGACCTTTTGACATTCAAGGCATCTAGTAATAAAATCAACAACCTCCTTTTTCATGCTTGGCCAATAATATTGTTTTTTTACTGCAACAATCGTCTTCTGGTATCCTGGGTGTCTTGCATAAAGAACCTTATGCGTCTATGCTAATATCAAACTTTTCAAATCTTGATCATTTGGCACATAGACTCTACGTCTAAACATGAGGATTCCATCCTCTTTTAGCTCATAATCTTCAAATTTGTTTTATGACATACCTTGCTATGAAGTCACCTTTATGTCCACATAACATTGATCTTATTTAACAACCTTTAAAATTCCATCGCTCAAATTTGATTTGTACATGCTAATGGATGCATCATGCATCTCATGCACCCTCCTTTTGAGTCTATCAACCACCTTATTCTTTTTTCCTCTGATATGTTTTATGTCAAAGTCATACTCACTAAGGAATTCTAACCACCTACTTTTCTTGACAATTAAACTTCTATGTCCAAATAGATACTTCATACCACTATGGTCTGTTGTCATCTCAAATCTCTTACCCATGAGATAGTTCCACCACATCTTCAAGGAATGCACTATGGCTGCCAATTCTAACTTATGAGTAGCATAGAGTCTTTCATGCTCTTTTAACTTTCTTGATTTGTATCACACCACATGCCCATTCTGACTAAGTAATCCTCCGATCCATTTCTTACATGCATCCATGCACACAACAAAGTCTTCCTCTGAATCAACAATTCTCAAAATTGGTGCACTTGCCAACAAACTCTTCAAGTGTTGAAAACTCCTTACACAATCGAGAGTCCATTCAAATCACACACATTTCTTTTTCAAGGATGTAATTGGATGCACAATCTTTGAGAAGCCTTCAATAAACCTTTTGTAATAACCTGCAAGTCCCATAAAGGACCTCACCTCTGCAACATTTCTCGGTGTCGGCCATTCCTCAATGGATTTTATATTTTCCGGATCCACAACTATTCCTTCCTTGGAAATGGTATGACCCAAATAATGAATCTGTCGCTGGTAAACTAAGCACTTGCTCAAATTTGCATAAATTTGATGCTCCCTCAATACTTGTAACACCATCCTCAAGTGTTGGTCATGCTCTTCCTTAGACTTTGAGTAAATACGTATGTCATCCAGAAATACAAAGACAACCTTATCGAAGTAATTTCTGAAAACTCCATTCATCAAACACATGAATACAATTGGTTCATTTGACAACCCAAATGGCACCATTATGAAATCATAATTTCCATACCTCGTTCTGTAAGTAGTCTTGTTGATGTCTTCTTCTTTAATTCTCACTTGTTGATATCCAAATCTGAGATCAATCTTTGAAAATATCGGTGTGCCCATCAACTGATCAAAGAGGTCATTTGTCCTTGGCAAATGATACTTTTTATTTATTGTTACTTTGTTCAACTTCCTGAAGTCGACACAAAGTCTCAGCGTACCATCCTTCTTCACGAACAATATTGGGGTACCCCAAGGTGACACAATTGGGCGTATATACCCCTTCTTCAGAATCTATTCAAGTTGCATTTGCAACTCCTCCATCTATGGTGTACTCATCCTATAAGGAGTCTTGGATACAGGGGCTTCTCCATGCATATGGTTTATAGATAAATAAATATCTCTCTTCAGTGGCAACCCTAGTATCTCTTTAAAAACATCCTCAAAATATTTTAGTATTGCACAATCTTCAACATTTGACACTTTTCCCTTAGGTGCCTCCTCCATGTGCACTGCAAATACTTGAAATCCTTTCCCGTAGCTTTTCTTAAATTACAAGGCTTAAACTTCTCTGATAGTTATAGCTCTTGGAATTCCTTGAACTGTCCTTAAGTTCCCATACTCATCCAAGCAAGTAAATTCCTTATTTTAACAATCTAGACATCATGATGTTAGCCCAACCAATCCATAACAACGAGGTAATCATAAGAGCCCAAAGTTATAATATTCAAATCAACATTTGTGCGCAGTCCATTCATTTCCATTGGACACGCATTAACCATCTCATTAATTTTTTCTTTTTGCTCTTGTAGCTAACTGCTCCAGCCAAGGTTTTCTAAGCTTACTTCTCAACAATTGGAATATTTCCACCATCTTAGGATCTAGATAACTATGAATAGCTCATGAATCAATTAAAATAACGATGGGTTGGTCATTAATCTTACCTTCCACTTCAATCATGTGCAATTGAAACTCGACTTTCTTGTTATCCAAGGATGTGTAAATCCTTGGTACATTTTTTCCCATGTCTTCAACTATCGTAGCTTGCTGAACACTATGTAAAGTCCTCGCTTTTTCACCTCTTTGAGGGCAATCTCTGTGCATATGATCTCTACCACAACCCCAACATTGAATAGGTTGTTTCCATGGATTTTTCCCAACTGTCCTCATCATTTTGGGCTCCTTGAGAGTTGGTTGTCCTTGCGTAGTATTTCTTAAAAACGTGGCTTAGCCCCCTTCTTCCTTTGTTCCACTTTGTTTTTCATTTTGTCTTCTCAAGCCTTTTGGAAAGTTGGTCTTTCCCTTTGTTGATCATAAATACATTTATCCCGCCTTATGGTTTCTTCCAATGTCTTGGAGTCATCATATTGTATCTTCTCACTGATAAATGAGGGCATCCCACTCAAGTACCTTTGAATTTTAACTTGCTCATCCTTGATGAGTGCGACATATTTCAAGAGCTTTGTTGAGGGGGCCTCTTAGGCCCTAATAGTCAACACACATGTATTATTATAAATTAGACATAAAATGGATTAAGTCAAGTAAATATATATGAATGTATGTAATAAAGGATAAAAAACACCTAACGAATGATTACTTGGAGCGGGTGCAACCGCTCCAACCATTTACCTATTGTTTAATAACCCTAAAGGAGGAATAAGAAAACCCTTGGATATCCTTCCCCTCATTTATCTCCTTTCTTGGGATGTGTGTTCTTGATCTGAATTCCAATGTAGTCTCTCTTGAATGCTTACCTCAATTGCCTGGACTACAACACTTTGGTTTGGTTGCCGTGTGACTTGAACTGGGACAATTTGTTGGAGATGCTCGTGGATGTTGCTCACTTGAAGATTGCAAAGAAATCCATCCTGCATAAAAGACAACCAAGAACTTCATGAGAAGACAAAGCAATTGTGCCTGAAGAAGATGTGCTTTTTGAGGAAAACACTGTTGCTACCCCAAACAATGATCCAGAGAGAAGATATCGCTGTATATGATGTTGTTGTCATAACTTTTTATTGAACATTTTTTTATACCGATTTCTTTTTAGATTTTCGGGTCGAAGAGGTAGCTACAAGTGCGTTAAAATAATTATGATGATACAATTATAATTGAAAAGATGAAGCGTACTGGGATTGCTAAATGTTTTTAGCTTGTTGTTCTCTAAAGAATATTACTGGTATTAGCATGTCGACTACGATTTTTTTCCGCTGAATGGAGCTTGTTGTGTCCTGGAATGTATTGCCTGTTACTCACATGCTAAGAATTTGTTTTTGGACCGACTACAACATGCATTTGTATGTAAAAATGATGCTAAAAGGAGACTGATCATATGTTCTTGAATGATCGATCACCAGTAAATGATAGGTCGGAATGCACTCATATGGTTGAAGCTACAATTATGGATCTTCACTGTATATATGGATACTCAACTCTACACGTTTGACATTTTCTTCATAAACATCAGTCAAGTGTTGCATGTATTCTCTCAGTCTTTCCTGGTCATGCAAAATTATATGTATATTGTTCTCTCCAAATAATATTTATATTCAAGTTTTCTGCTTCAAATCATATTGGTCCCACAATGGTTCACCTGGTTTAGTCCAACAAAGAGGTACAAATTGTAATTTGATTGTAAACTTGGATAGACTTGGTTGCACCCTTGTCCATATTATCACTCAACCAATGGAAAGAAGTACTCATACTATCTACCTCATTTTATTTGCTCTTCAACTAAGTGGACACCCTCTACCTCGCATCGGTTCGATACATATCATTGACTCAATCATGTCTCTTTTGAAAAGCTAAAAAGATTAATTTTTATATGGTTAAAAAGGATATTCAAATATGTCTCAAAGAGGAGTAATAAAGACATAATTCTTCTACAAGCCAAGCCCACTAGGAGTCCTATCAAGTTTTAATCCTAAATTTGAGTCATAGGATGGCTATTGAAAATCACAATATGGACGAAGATGTATTATGAAATAAGTTAAAGTCATATCTTGCAAAAATGGGTCTCATATTTTGTAAATCTAGAGTTACATGAAGGACACTCAAGTTGACTCGAGTGGAGTTGAAGTCTAGTTTGTAAAAGGAAAAGAATATATATGTTGTCGATTAGTAGTTGAGTAATCAAGTATATGTTTATTATATACACCAATATAAAATAAAAAGTTAAGTTTGTTAAACGTGCCTCTTTCAAAGGCAGGCGATCCCCTCCACCAATGTAATGTAAGTCAGTCATTAGCTCACGAGATCGGTTCTTCACTGACGTAAGTCGATATTTAGTTGACAATACCTAGTTTATTTTGTAATGTTCATGTAAAGTCATAGTCAGGTACATCCAAGTTTGACAAGCAGAGCAGAGAAGTAAAATATTGAGCATTGATGATGAGCGCGTTGGCAGCAATTAAAGGAATTCAAGAAAGAGACATATCCAGATAGACACACACACGAGAGATGAAAATAAAAGATGATGAAAAAAGAACGATTGAGTTGTGACCTCTAAAGACAAAAAGCAGAGAAATGGTAGATTGGTAGAGCGTAGAGTAAGATGCTCACATGGGAAGATGAACCATCCTGCTACGAGTGTTGTGTAAGTGCGGGATGAGCCCAGTACGAGCCACTCACCACTCTGAAGGCACCAGAGAGGAAGGTGTAACAATTGGATCAAGATGACCATTGTTGGGTGGGATCAAAGCATTGCAAGACTCACTTACTGCACATGTCACTACCAGATTGAGGACAAAGGCCAAAGAGTAACATGTCATTAGTTATTTGCACACTTGCTCGGGAGGGGGAGATGTTCAGGGGGCCTCTTAGGCCCTAATAGTCATCACACACATGTATTATTAGACATTAGATATAGAGTGGATAAAGTCAAGTAAATATATATGAATGTATGTAATAAAGGATTAAAAATGCCTAACAAATTATTAGTTGGAGCGGGTGCAACCGCTCCAACCATTTACCTATTGTATAAATAATCCTAAAGGAGGAATAAGAAAGCGGTTGGATATCCTTCCCCACATTTATCTCATTTCTTGGGATGTGTGTGTGTTATTGATCTGCGTTCCAATGTAGTCTCTCTTGAATGCTTGCCTCAGTTGCCTGGACTACAACAAGCTCTAATAATATTCTTTCATACTCATCTATTGTCATACTCTGAAGCTTAAGTTCAAAGAACTCCTTCATTTTCTCTTCATAGTATCGCTTGGTTAAATAATTCTTTTGAAAATACCTCTTGAAATCCCTCCAAGTAACCTTCTTTTTATCAATGGGTTGTACTTGTAAAAATTGATCCCACCACATTGATGCTTTTACTTTCAGCTGATAGATGGAAATTCTCCCTTTTGCTTGCGCAAAATAATTATGTAGCTGGAAGTACTTCCTCATACCTAGAAACCAAGTCTCTCCATCTTCATCCTTTGTGTGATCACAAATCAAAGGTAGGAGGTTTGATCTTCTTCATTTCTCCCTTTAGCTCGTCCATCCTAGTCCTTCTGTTACTCTTTCTGACAAGAGATGAACTCGAGCTACTATGCACTTTCCCAAACAAATGCTTTGGTGAGTGGTGATGATTCCTATCAACACTTCTTGTTCCTTTTCTCTTCTCAGCATGAGACCTGCGACTTCTTGACCTACTTGTCTTTGTATCCTTATCCATTTTCTTTTCTATTCTGTCCAAGCTTTGCATCAATTTGGCATTGAAGTCATCTTTCTTATCCTTGTCTTTCATAAGCCTTTCATTATCAAATTTATAGCTTTGAACGTATTTTTGCAATCCTTTTATGGTTTCTACCAAGTTAATGCGCTCCTCCTTAGATTTTGTATGATCAACACTCAAACGACTTACAAATCTCCAAATTCATCATTAGGATTGTAACTTCTCCATGGATATTCCCTGCTTTTGACCTTCTGTGCTGATTATGTCCTACTCTAATCGCTGATAATTCTACAAAATGTGTAGGAAACAAGATTTATTAGGTGAATTCATGAGACAACTTCATGAAAAATCTGCACCATTTTGTCAAAATCCTTCCTTATGTAGCCTTTGCGTGCACTGGTATTCAACACATACCAATGCACGATGTCAATAATAAACATATACACTGCGTATTAGTATTGGTATCTCACATGCACCACGAATGTTCTTTTGTGCAACCCCAAACTTTAGTGCGCACACCCACGCCTCATTATTTAATGCACATTTCCAACGTCACACCCCACAATGTCCAAAAATTAATGCACATACCTGTGCATTCTTATTTTGCGCACACCAAGGCCACATGATAATTCCAAATTCGACCACTTACCAGTCCGGATTTTTCCTTAAGTAGGAACTCAACCCATGCAGGCTCAGTGTTGAAATTGGAGCTCTAATGCTTCTTGTTGGCCTTTGGCCCATACAAGTCTAGCGATGAACCAATATCTTTGATACCACAATGTAACATCCCCAACCACCCAGGCTGGGACACATCATAGAATTCCAATTTATGTCTCTCTGATACCAAACTGTAACATCCTTGTTACCAAACTGCTCTGATACAAGAATGTAACATCCTCATTACCAAAATGCTCTGATACCACAATGTAGCATCCTCATTACCAAACTTCTTTGATACCAGAATGTAACATTACCCTACCTACTACTGAGCAATGCTACTCCAAAATCCAGTGCACAGATATAACATTAGTCTATGCAGTAATACATGAATTAACGCGCTCAACCCTAAGCTGAGTCGCACCACACAACTTATAATAGTGGAAGTAACACAATACAACTATGCGCCAAAGCATACTAAGCACATCACTTTACTTCGTGTGTATTCCATAATAAGTATGAGATTGCACACACAACCATTCATGCGTCACATGCCAATTATTTCCTCCTTGTGCGTGCAAATTGTTTCCCTGTACACACAAGTAAATCCAGCCTCTGGTGCACACAGAGTATTCTTTGCGTGCACAACCATTCTAACCTCATCTTGAAGACTCATAACCAAAATCATAAGGTTAGCTTACAAGAAAACTAACAACAAGTGTCATACTCATGCACGACTACAAATATTGTCTATCTATGCCACACTTACATGTACAAGCAACATAATATAGAATAACAACAATTACTTCCATATAACAACATACAAGAATTTATCCCATTTTAAACATAGATAATTAAGCACAGAGTAAATGAGAGAAGCACATAAAGGCACTTATCTTTTATGAAAAGTCACCAACTACTTGCATAACTCAGACGTTCCTTCCATCAATAGACTTTGTTGCTCATAAGCTTTCAGCAATAGGTCACCCCGAGTTGGGGCTTAACTCCACCACAAAAAAAGGGTTCCTAATGGCAGGCTAAGGTATGATACTCATCAGAATTTCTCTGTCCAAGGTGCCACTGTTGCAACTAGTCTACAGTCTCTCATTCCCCGTGCACTTGTTACATCCAAGGAAGTGTGCCTCTTCTTTGCTCAACAGTCCCTTGACTTCCCCACTTTCCTTCCAGGGTTCTAGCAATAGTCCGGACAAGAAGTCTCAGAGCCTTGAAACTAATTCCCAATGCACCAAGGAATAATTCCCAGCAAAAATATCACTTGGAGAGAATTCTCAAGGGCCTGACAACCCACCTCTTCGACAAAAAATATCTGGTTACAATACAGAAAACACTTACAAGCTTTTATCTTCAGATAAGGTAATATTCGTCCTTCTCAGATGATCCGACCTCCCCTCTACACATGAGAAAAAATGAATGACCAACTCCCCGAATGAGTTCTCCCTCGAAATACACTAAGACCAACAATATATATTGCATGCCTCACTTGTCACCTTCATCAGTAACTTTATCCACTTGGTGACTCGTTCCCTACCATTGAGAACTTATGATAAATAATTATCCATAATTACACTTTTTTGGAAATATTAATAAAATATTCCCTAGGACTTAAGTTCCCCCCCTTTTCCCTTTTCCGGTGGAGTTAACCCTCTGTCTCTTTTCGTTTGATTTGTTTGCGTGCAATGATGTGATAATATTAATGACTTGAGTATGATTACATTTACAAGGATAGGTGCACTGGCCTATTTGCGTCCCGACTCACCAACCTCATAACCACATAGGCTCTCCAACCTCAATACATATACATCCATATATATATATAACTTGGATCGATGCGCACTTCCAGGTAATGCCCGTGCACTTACTCAAGTGCACGTAACATTGTGAAATGTGCACACCCTTTCTTTGATAATAATTTCCGCACACTACTTAGGTGCGCGCAAAACCAAAACTTGGTGCCAACAACTCACCAACCATATGTACATTTACATTTACAATTGGTACCAACAGATCAACAATCTATATGTACAATTACAAAGGGTTTAGATTAGGGACATTACACGAGCCAAATAAAATGACAAGTACTGGTCATTATAAAATGAGTAAGACTATGAAAAATGACAATTGAATAGAGATATTATCATTAATAGAAAATGCAACCTAAACTTTGTGAACAATTCCTCAAATGTGCAATATTAAGAATGTCGTTTTCAATCTTTTGCTAGATCATTTGCTTATTTGTATCATCGATTTGTTTAGGGAATGTTTGTAGATTAGATATAAGTTTAAACATTGCACAAAAGATACATTTAATTCATAAAACCCTTGTTTATCAACGTTGTGTACTATTAAAGACAATTATGAAAAAAAGGTTAAAATTTAGAGCAAAATATATTAATATTTTCCACAAATGTTCAAATTTGTGCCAAAATGTCATGTCATTTAAGTTGATGGTCGATTTCATTTCTAGTGGTCCATATAGTTAGTTGATGGGTTGTTTCTTCAGTTGAGCATGAGGCATGATGAGAAACATAATCAAAGTATGAGGGCATGCTATCTGAACTATATTGATTCTAGATCTCATCCACTGCCCAACTTCTTAAGGGTTTTCTTCAACCGAATTACCCCAATGAGCATCAATGTTTCCATGACTAGCTTGAACATCACCCATTACGACAAACAATGAGAGAATGACACTCTAGATGGCCAAACATCATGATCTCCTCAATTTTTGTTACTGAGACACAATAACATACATATCAATGTATTTTATTGTTGAATCACTCTTGGTTGACCTCTCTCAATTTATTTTGCAGCTTTTATGTGAGCTTCAAAATTACCCTTTATGTGTAGAAGCAAAATGATGCAAAACAACTATTTCCTTTTTGCATGTCATCAGAACCATTGAATAACATTCACTACAAACAACCATTGTGCCTCTATCGCTGATTATGATGTTGCCATATCTAACTCATAATGCCACCATCTTACATCGAATTAGTCTTCAAAAATTTGGATCTCTGTAATTTCTTTATTGCATCATTCACTAATGCTTGGATACTCCTCGGCCTCTTTGTAAACTCTATTAGCCACCACTCTTGTAGTGTGGTCCTATTCTCCATTGGGATCTCACTTTGTCGAGCCCATCTTTGTAAAGATCCACCATGACCAATGCTAGACTTTCGATATCCTTTTGTTTTATCCTTCAATGCATTTCCCATTGCTCTAGAAATTGAACTTTCGAGAATACATTAGACTCAACATATTGTACAGATTCTTATGTTCCTTAAAATGATTATTCCACCATATCCAATGGAATAGATCGTGGAACCCTTTGTAGGCACATGAAGACCAAATCTGGGAAAATGTGGGTGAGGGTTTAACTCAAAAAATACATGTGCAAGCGAATAGAAATGCCAAAATTTTGCAATACCCACATAGATAACTTATGTTGACTATGTTTCTACTCACATATATGATTGAGCCAATCTATTTAAATAATGCTTTGGTCGACAATGGACTATCGCTCCTCGATCTCTATCCACAATTTCATGAGAACCAAGATGATCTATATTCACACTATCATTCACAAGATCGATATCATAAAAGTCTCGAAGATCATGCCTACTGTGTCCTGTCCTCAAATTGTTGTTTTCATGGACCTCTATCCACACGATACTTTTGCAATTGTCTATATGACCTTCAAGGATCATCATCCAACACCATGTGCATCGATAAATGAAATAGTAGGGCACAAAAGGAAACCCGACCATGTAGTAACAACCATTTTAAATAGATCTAGGAAAAGCCCCTACCATCTCAACGCTAAACAATTGCAACAAATCTTGCTCAAACCACTATATACACTCTAGCAACCTCTGTTCCCACCGAGGATTTATACAACCGAATGAACACTTAGGGATTAATAACACCTAGCTATTAAATGCTTGTTGTGGCAACAATAGGGTTGACTATATCTGATATATGGAATACTAGTACCATATCAAAAGCTTCACCATGTTCATGATGTTGCACACTTCATGTGTGTTGATTTCAATGTCAAGTCACATAGGGATCCAATGCCAATACTTCATCCAAATTCAAATTGGGATTAGCATGAAAAGCACCCACCATCAAACTGTCATCCATGGCATTGTTGTGAATGGGTCTAGAAGTCTTAAAAAACTCATCAAACACATCAATGAATAGATGGAAACATTCACAAACCACTTCCTTATCTCCAAACACTTGCGAATCCATTGTGATTTATAGCTCCATGCAATCACAAACCCTAACATAAGCTCCAACCACACTGATCCACACTTTTATGTTTCAAGTCAACGTCATCTCAAAATCTTCCATAAAATCTGATGCATTTGCATGACTTCCAAAGATCACTCTCTTCCATGATTGCAGGTAGAGTAGGTTTCTTTTCCTATCACATGCCATGTTCTAGGAAACAACATTAACATATAGAAACCAATCAATGTTTTAAAGAGATCGTCCCTTGAACTAGGGCACATGATTCACCCAACAAAACAATCATGATATAAATTTTCAATATTCTCTTCAAGTAAAGCGATGCCAATTATTGAATCACTATACTGGATAGTCTCGTGCACGATAGATCACTCATCACACATAAAAAATAAAGATCAATACTATCATAAGAAGGGATTCACTACAATGAATACCTAGTTAAAAAACATGGCATTTATCATAGAGCCACGATTCATCGATTCCCTAGCAGATTTGCAGTTCCATTAAGGATTTGCCTCAATAATCTGTACCAATGATCTATATCAGTGCATTATCAATTAATTACATCACATTTGATGATTTGAGTTGACAAATAATCTACCAATGATTTCAACAACCATTTTCTAAATAGTGTGTGCTCATGTAATGTCCCATAGTTCTAACAAAGATAAATATATAAATGATCCAATTAAATAACCAATAATTTGTAATTTAGGAAACCGTAATGAAATTTTAATCAATTTACAGGGGTGAACTTACATGTGTTGAAGAACCCAACTACTCGCATATTGGTGAGTTCATGAACACAACCATACCTCGATCCTTAACTTGGAAACTGCAACAAAAAGTGGGGGACAACTCTCCACCCAACCGTAGACCTTGATACTCTAATATTTAGTAGTAGGTCACCCCCCAACCCTCAATCTACTACGTCGCCAATGAATCTTTATCATTGCCCTCTCTATAGCTTCAACCAAGAGAGATTTTCCAAAAGAGAGAGATGCCATTTTCTCATCCTTTTCCCTCTTTATATAGGGTCTATCCATGGTAAAGAAACCAATCCCTAAGATTCACTATTTAATTAATTATTATACTTTAGGGTTTCTCCATTAATTACAGTTACTTATTTTACCATTCTCTTTAGCTACCCTAATATCCATAATAAATACTTATTATGACCCCCTTTAGGATAATTATTATATACTTCTTTATTATTATTTA
>ML820704.1:68952-80081 GCA_009831015.1 Picea engelmannii
ATTTATATTAGCATTAGTATGAGATTTCTTTCATACCCAACATAGCCATAACATAAAAAAAATGAGGAACTCTTGAAGCATTTCGTACTCTTTCCCAAAGAGTCAGAAAAATATTGATATAGTCAGCAACTATTGTTAGATAGGTTTTTGTACCTAATGTCCTCTCTTTCGGACCACGTGTACTTCTCATCTCTTTCAAACACCTATGAACATGCCTTGAAGAAATGTATTGTGCAGAGCCCCAATTTTGTCGATCAATCCTCTCTATATCTTCAATTTTAAGCTTTTGATCATCCACTTTAAAAGTGTTATAAACCCTTTTGACATGATTAAAATTAACATTCTTTGTTCCAATAATCAAATCTCGTCTACCACTAAACAAATGATTCACTAACCTTTTGCCATTGAGGATGTAATCCTGGTCATGAAGTTTTGTTACTTTCAAACCATCATACAATCCAGTTAGCCTCCATCCTTCCCAAGTAATTTGATATTTGATGCATGTAGTTGAAGAATAGTCCTTCAACATAAGTTGTCTTCTTCTACTATCTCCATCTGAGGAATGACCAATAATAGGTCCCAAAAAAAATTCAACATGTTTCTTCCACGGGTCTTCTATTTTTTCCCATTGTTGATGAACAAAATTTGCATTGAACCTATTGCACGTTGGATGAACAACCATAACCAAACGTGGAATCTTCTCATGTAAAGGGTTTGCAATAATAACACGTGCATAATGACCAATCACACAATTCTTAAAAGTGTCTGTAATAATCTCGTATCCTGCAATGCCCTCACCAACTGTCACCAAGAAATGTGATTGACACTTATGTTTTTCTTTCTTACCACAAAATCCCACCAATGTATCACTTTTTACTACCCACTTTTCGCTACCCACCTCACATATTTTTTCACGACGGTTTAATCTTCATCAAGTAATACATGAATTGAGCCCATTATACCATGTTTGGCTTTATAAGAAGCATAAAATTTTCCAACTGTCTCAAAAATGTAATTGTGCTCCGCTGAGATATATGTCAATGATTTTTTAACTTTCCTTAAAGTCTTAGATATTGAAAGGCCATCCAGATTCAAACTAATAAAGCTACATAATTGAGGACCTCCCCACAACTTAATCATCTCATAGATGGATTTAGTGGATGTACTATGCCTTCTCCCTGCTTTTGGATGCATCAGGTTGCGAACAATATCTTGGATAAATTCCCAGATTGCATCTTCACCTTGTAATTTTCCTTGCTTATGAGCCTCACACACATCCTTGCAAAACCTAAAGATGTCCTTCCTTTCTGTAGATTCAAACAAATTTTCCTTCAAGGAACTCATTCTAATAGATAGTGTAGCAACCTTCGTCCTCTCCCACCAAAGAGCTCGCATTGTTGATCTATGGCTAACATTTGCAGCTTGTGCAACAATTTTGAGTTCAATTTGAGTCAAATGGTACAATCTTCTCCCTTTCCTTGTATGTCTCCCGTATCTTTTAATGTTTCTCCTTGATTCACGATATAAAATCATCCTAAAGTCATTACATTCAAGAATCAACTTACAAAAATTACATGTCAATGAACTGAAAGGGATTCCTGTTTCAGAAGCCCTTTGGAAATGAATATGCCTATATGTGTCGTCAATACGACATTCAATACCATAGTAATGCAGTGTCCTCTTGGTATGCTTCTCTATGACCCATAATTTCCCACCCTGTTGATCATCCATTATGACCTTTGTATCCAATATCTCTCCATTTCTATCAATATAGGGATCCCAATACCCCCAACATTGTAATATCAAGGGAGATAAATGACCTAGAATAATATGAAGCCTTACATTAGAACTACTTTCAAATAAGATAACAAATAAAATAAAGTGCACGTTCAAATTAAAAAAAGGAATTAAATCAAAACTTGCATAATTAACACACTTGAAGTAGAAGCACCTGGATTTGTAGAACCGCTATGTAGTAGTGATGGTGATGATGGAACCAAGAACCTATTCAAACTCTGTGGGACTTAACAATGGTAGGATTCTTGGGTCTCCCGATTGTGCCAATCCTTGACCTACTTGTATTATGCAAAGCCTCATCTGTAGAAGTAATATGCTTCTTTGATTTCATGTGTTCATTCAAAGAACTAACAATATTACCACTAGTTGGCACTAAACAAAGCCATCTGTTGCATCGTGTACATTCCACTTTTACTTTTCTCTTGTCCTCGTATTCCGCAAGTGTTGCTTCCACCACCTTGAACAAATTGGGATCCTGTGTCTTGTCGAACTCATTTAGAAGTTTGATTTCTTGCTTAATCTCAAATCGATCTCCAACCATTGTTGTTCATGTTGCTTCATCATTACATGAAGGAATTTGACTATTTCCCACTGCTAAAATGTTACGTTGATGAGCTGTTGATTTCATATGAGAATTTTTGAAGTTAAGAAATGTTCAAGATACCAGTGATATTTTCCCCATTCCATAAGCAACACCACAGTTTTCACACAGAATATTTATTTGAGGTTTTCCCTTTTCTGAAGATACTTGGAGACTAAGCTTCTCCCCAACAAACACTTCCATTAAAATATTCACTTTGTTTTCCTAGGATGCCAATACAACATGATCAACATATATGCATTGTCCTACAGACTCTGACACACTTTCAAATCTTGGTTTTTTATGCATAGGTTCCTCCACATGCTCTCCAATGTTTCCAACATTTGGAGTTTTATCCACTACACTTGATCCAAATGTTTCAATTTCCAATGTGTCTAGTTTCCTCTTGACAACTATAGTTGTTGTTTCCATTGTTTTTTCTCTTGCTTTGGATTCAACGGGTTCCCTTTACTACCAACAAACTCAAAAGGGTATCCAATGACTCCATCATCCACAATTTCATGATGGATTTAAGAAAATGCAGAATATTTTTGACCCCTAACTATGCCAATTACATTATTCTCTTCACTAGCTACAATTCCATATTCCAAAGCCATTTGCATTTCCATTCATATGTACCTTTTAGTAAATTAAGAACAATAAGTATACTAAGACAACATAAATTTAGAATGACATGTAGATGTAACAAATTTATAGCTATGTCTTCCTTTCCCCAACATCAAAGGTAAGTGGTCTTACTGCAGTAAGCTAGGTCATTTTCAAAAAGATAGTAGGCAAAAGGAAATATGATTTTTCAAAACAAATCCATTCTAATGATTATCTTGAAGAAAGAGCCAATGAATTTAAGCAGCTTTACACAACTTCTGAGAAGAAAGATGTAGAAGAGTGGTACATTGACTAGGCTACTGCAAGTCACGACTCATAAAAAAGAATGGTTCGCCACCTTGCAACTTAGTTGTGCTTGGAGATGATAGAGTGCAAGAACAAGGTACTTGGGAGAGTAACCATGAAAATGCCAATGACAATGTTAAAGGGGTAAATTATTCAATCTTATTGCTCGAGTTAGTTAAGATGCCAATGGCAGTGTTAAAGGATAGGTTGTGTGCATATTTGAATTGATTTAACATGATGATGGTTATCACTATGAATGCTATATGCATTAATAAATATTTGATTGATGTGCACTACAAGGTATTAAAATTGAGCATGGAAAAGGACAAGAAATGTTCATGGAAAATTGCAAGCAGAAAATTCACAGAACAAAGGAAATACGAGTACAATGTTCTCAACTATATTGAGAAATTAAAGAAGGTAACAAAGTTAGTCCTATGTGCTCTAAAAATACAAGAAGATCTTGGCATTTAGGGAGTTCGAGGATCTACATATCTTTTTTATCAGTAATTGACGGAAAATACTGGAAAAGTTGAAGATGAGATACAACAAAGCATTCCTAATGGGCATCATGAACCGAACCCATCCACTGTTGGGGTTAATTGTAAGAAAATGAGGAGTAATCAAAATACATCATTTAAGAAAACAAGCAACAAGAAAAGGAGGGAAAATCAGTGCTCATAAATTAGGAGTTATCAATTTGCATGCCTTTCAGAGATACAAAAATACACTAAGCAGGTAGGCAAAGTCAGATACAGGAAAGTAACTCATCATTATCCATGCAAGGTAGAGTAAGACAAGAAATATAGAAGGTCTTCCAGATAAATCAAAATAATGGTACTCTAAAGAATGATTATGACAGTGATTTTAAGAGTCATTCCTTCAAACAAGAGGTTAATGGAATCAAAGAAAACTCATGGTCTATAACTTTTGATTTTGGGATGGAAAAGGAATATTTCTTATGGGAAGAGACAATTGATACATAGGATATGGCCCAACATGGAAACTAAGATGAGAAACAATATGACATGCTAGCAAAGGAGAAACATTGCAGTCCAATGGACGCAGTTAAGTCAATAAAAAGGGATAATAAACAGAACTTGCACCCATATGAAAATTCCAATGGCATAAGTCATGTGATAATGATATGGATTTTAATTCTAAACATATAAAACTGGATGAACCCAGTGTTAAGGCTAAAATGAATTCAGGGGAGCTTGTTACTAGACTTGGAGTTTTCAACCAGTGGAAATTTTGACAATGCTAGACACTGTAGCATCCTTAGGTTGAAAAGGTGATCTGGTGATTGTATTGGTGAGAACTGGAAATTGTAACAACAGTGTGTAACTGATGTCCCTCCATGTATTCAGTATATTCATCAAAATAACAATTGTTTTCTGTAGTGTACCCTGGGATAAATAGCATCTGATACAGAAAACAAGATTCAGATCTTGTGCAGAAAATTATGACAACAAAGAGAAATGAATGCTACATTGAACCTGAAAACCTAGCAGGCAGTAAGCAGATTACGAGGGGTTACACCCTTTTTCTACTAGTTACATGGTGAATATAGCGTGATTACTGAGATACATCCACAAGGATCTAACCTTAGAAAAGGGGTGAACTATAAAGGGGTTATTAAATTCAAGTCAGGGATTATCTATAGTCAGAATGCACACTTGTCCAACATGTCTTAATTACCTCAGGTTCTAGGCGTTTTGATGAAGGAATAGTTACATTGAGAATGATGATCATTTCTCTGACATGGATACTGAGTCTAGCTCTTGGGAGGTGAAGAGAAAGAAAAGAGAGCGCGAATCTATTGTGGATGAAAATGCTTTACATCAAATAGAATCTAAGGTGAACTTGCCTGTACAATATGAATATTTTTTTATTGAATGTCTTGGTACCATTGATCCTCGGCCTAGATATCATGATGGTTTCCATATATGGCCTATACGATAATGCTCCATTTGGCATGATACATTTTCTGGGTCATTATTTACATCTGAAGTGATTGATGGGGGATTTTTTGGACCTATTTTTCAAGTAACAAGACGTCCTTGCACACCATTGCTAAACCAAAACCCAATTGCTTCAACTGTCGTATTGCTTTCGAGTTGAAAAAATATGCAACCTGACAATAAAGTTCAAGAATCGGATATAGGGTTTGAAACAATAAATGAGGAGGACAGTGAAATACAGATGCTTCTTGCAGATCCTAAGGATTCGATTTCTGCATATTTGTCCGCATTTTATGAGGAATTTGCAACCAACAGTGCTAATGGTTTTGGGGATGATATGTATAAACCTATTAATGATATAATATCAGTTGGAACTGTTCTCCTTGCAGGGGAAAAATGAACAAGGGGCTTCTGACAAAAAAACAATTGAAAACGATATTGGGAAGTTTTGGGTTGAAAGTAGATCTTCTTATGAATCCTGGCAATTGATTTCTACGAAGTTTGTTGCGTCCTGTCTAGATCATTATAGATGGGTAAACAAACTACAACTTGTTTGCAAACATTCAACAGTAAAAGAAGGTTCCCTTGCAATTGTTCCAAATGTTGTTAAAGCAAAGGAAAATTTAGGTTCATTGAACAAGCTTTGTAGTTCTGCTGGCTCTGGAAATATGTTAAATGTTGTAAATAATAAAAGTGATCTGAGAAATTCTTGCATAGCGTTGAAAGAATGGTTGGAGTAGGAAAGATTTGGGTTGGATTTTCCTTTTGTGCAAAAAAGTATCGAAACTCTTTCTGGTGCAGATAGTTGTTTGAAATATGAATTCCTGACAAAGGGGAAGGACTATTTGACTTCTCAAATAGTTGGAAGTGGTAATATGATCCTTCAAAAGAAAAGGTCACATGAATCTGATGAACTGAATGAAGAAACCATACATGATCTGCTCAGACAAACAAAAAAGGCCAGGAAAGAAATGTTAATGAGGTACAGGAATATTGAGCAACAGAATGCTCAACCTCCTGGCTGAACTTTTGTAACAGGGTTTTCTCCGGAGCTTGTAGGAGATGTAATACAGGTCTGGGAAATACTTTGGTGCTTTCATAAAATTCTTGGTTAACTTTTTTTTTGTTATGACAGCTGGTAGAATGGAACACGAGGACCATAAGTCGCATGCAGTCCTTAAGACTTTAGTTATGACAATTTAAAAAGGATTGATACATGTGGTTGACAATTATAGAATTGGAACTCAAGGAAACTTGTTTGGATTGGATGTAGAAATGAATATCTCTACTAATAACATGTTAATTGGCTTTCAAATAGATAGGGACAACAAAAGAAAGTAAAATTAGTAGACTGACCCACTGCCAGTGCACTCCTGGCATTCTTAGTATACCAAAAGTTGTTGGTTCCTTACAATTAACCAATTTGAGAACTTTTTATACAGTCTACCAAAAGTTTTGTAATCTTAGTGGTTTGTCGATATCTTGGTCCAAAGCTACCTCCTTTCAGACTTTCCTTTTTGTAAAACCTAAGGCTCTTTGTTGCTTCGAGTAATTCTTTGCCATTTTCATAATAGAGGGTAACATTGATGTATAATCATTGCAAATTCTGATAATTAGAATTTCCTTTTCTTCTACCAAATAAGCGTGATTAACTATGTAACAAACATCTATTGATATTAACAAACAACTATTAATAATACAATGGATTTTGATGATGACATTTCCCCATAGCTAACAGAAACCTTGACACTTGATTAAAGTGACTATACTATTTTGTGTCAAGCTGTTTCTTCCAAAATATTTAAGCTTCCTGCTTTTGTAATATTAGATTCAAATGAAGTCAAAAGCTATGAGCTTTTGACACTCTCAAATAAACATGTCAAATATTCTTCTACAACATTTACAGTTTGTATTTCCCTCTAAAACAACACGACCCCTCCGAGTATATAAATGTGGCTCATATCACTTCATGGTAAGGGGTGACGTTTAATTGGAAGTCTGTGGAAAGTATTATGTGAGACAATGTTGTGTAGTAATTTAAGGTGGTAACGTGGCAATGTTGCTAAACAAAAAAATGGCAAATGATAGCATCATTTGCCAAGCAACTATGACTGGAGAAGGAATAAAATGATTGATGGAAAACAATATGTGGCCACTCATTAATGAGTGACAACAATAACATTTAAAGTACTTAAGCAAAACAAATAAGATTGATATTGAATATAAGAAAATCAAGGGACAAACAAACAATATGAAATAAAACTCTACACCCAAAATGGTTAGAGAAAACCCGATTTCTTGTAAATATGAAGTCATATTAAACTCAATTTCTACTACAGTATACACTTACCTGAAATATAATAAATCTAACACTTCAAAGTTCAGGGGTTTATTTTCACAGACTATGATTTAAGAAGTTATACTCAAGTTATGTGTCACCTGTCACTTATTGTTGGCAAAGTAGCGGTAATTAGTTTGGTCGACCAGCTTAACACTTATGTCTATACTCAACTCTGAGACCATGTCTGGAACTCCCATTATTAAGGTAACATCAGTAAAGATGGTTTGATTTTCTACCCCTCCAAGACTTACCTTATTAAATGAAGGATGATTGTTCATGCAACTGCTGTAATTTAAAAGTATGTTCTAAACATTGTATTGATTATCTCTGAAGAGATCCGCAAAAGGTTTTTGATTTATCTCACTGCATTGGGTATTATAGTCAAATATTCCCTCCCTCAAATAACATGTTTATGGCCAGTGCTTCAAAACATAATGAAACATTAATGAGAAATAACAATATAGATGAAAATTAACAAAGAAACATCCTTGTATTCTACTCTCAGTTGAGTCAATTCCAAGAAATTGCAAGAAATCATCAGAAAAGATTGATGCAAGTAGAGGGATGGTTTAATTTTCTATAAGTCCAAGAATAACCTTCCTAATATTATAAAGGATCACAGTTCTTGGGTTTACTGTGCTCCAAAAATTTGTTATTGACATTGTACCTAATCATCCCTGATCCATAATCACTAAGCCTAAGGGTAATACAATTCATCAACATGGATTTTCATTTAATTTCTATTGTTCCTTCTATCTGTGTTATGTTTCTTCTGTGCAAATCACTGTTGTGTGACGAGGTACTAGGAGGTTGTTAGAATATCTCATGCAAACAATGAGATTTTATTCCTCATTATTGGGAAAAAAGTCTGTTTTTAGACAAAAAAACGGATAGCGAGCTACCTTAGGTGTCAATTCTATAAGCCAAAACTTATTTTAGAGAAAGATGAAAGTTCCACTATCAATAGTGTCAAGAAGAGTGGATAAAATCCATTAGACCCTTTCTACTTTCATAGGTCATGCATAGGTAATGAATTGAGAATGCTTCAATATTGGAAAAGTTTGTATCACTGCATCAATTCTTCAGTCAAGGGTTTCACAATTAGAGTAGGGTTGAAAGGACGTCTTGCTCTCTTTGTCTTGTTGGTTGTTAGTAGCATTTGTCATCCTTGGAATTATTTCAACGACAACCAACAAAAGAGAAGATCTATATTGTCCATAGAGAATGCTTAAAAAGAAACTAGGACCAAAGGTGCCAAGAGGATAAGACAATCTCTTCAACTAGGCTATGTTCCATTACTCATAGTGCAATTAACTAGGCATCTGCAAGCATTGCCTAAGGAGGAAGCTATTCAAACAAGAGTTCATGAATGAATACCCTCTTAATCAAGAAGACTTTATTTAATAATAGAATTAAGAAAATTTCAGGGTCACTCTGATCCTCCTGATGGAGTACAACACGCATTCAAAACAACGTTAACTAAGGCATATAAGAAAAATGAGAAATATTGGCATGTGTGGTCTGTTGATTTTACTACCATCCGTCCTCCTTCCTGGTCAAAATAAAGACCCCTAAATCAAAACGAGTTACTCCACTTTTGGCAACAGTTGACAATATCATTTGGAGAACAAAGAGGATGCACCTGCAGAGGACGAGGAGGATTAAAGTGATGAAGGTGATTTTGAAGATTTAGCCCTGAAGGATGGAGAGCTATAGTTGAACCTTGAAAATAATAAATCAAAAGGAATTGAGACACACTTGAATATAAAAAGGGGAAATGCTAATGCAAATGCATCCGAGGCAAAGTCATCAAAAGATCATTAGCCTGCATCCTTATTTTCTTTCCTTAAATATTTAAATACATCAAGGTATGCAAAGAATCAAGAACACAAACAATATACTGAAGGCAGGAGATTAAAGGACTGTTAATACATTTGTTTCTGGAAAATGGTCATTGAAGACTAACGGTCCTCTAGTATTTAAAATATTATATAATATGTAAATTTATATCTAGCTCAAGAGAGCTATGACGACAGCTCCCTAATCTGGCATTTCTCTTAGTAAGCCTGTTGGTGGTAGTTAAGATAGCCAATAGAGCAAGACAAAGCTAGGATAGTGAGATCAGAGCCACAGGGTTAGTACTAAGTAACAAGGACTGTGATGGTGTAATTACTCTTTCTTAATGAATTTATATGTTGTTATTTATAATTTCAGTCTATGTATATCATGTAATGTGAATCTTTATTTCTGCAACATAAGTCATACACTTGTTAACACATTGCATATTAAAAAGAACCGAGGCAGAAGTACAAAGTTGCAAAGAGAATTCTATAGATCCATGGTATCAGGAAATATCTAACAACTATAAAATTTAAAATCAAAGGTCTTAAAGATCTTAACATTGCTTAAAAAATCATGGCACATAAAGGAGAAACTATTCTCACTGTAGTTCAAATGAGCCCCCATATAATATTTGCAAAATCTATTCATGCTAGTAAGCTACCCACAAGGTTAGTACTAAGTAACAAGGACTATGCTAGTGTAATAACTCTTTACTAGTGAATTGATATGCTGCTATTTATACTCTGTCTACATACGTAATGTAATGTGAATATTTATAGCGGAGGCATAAGTCATACACTTTTTAACACATCGCATAGTCACATGAACCGAGGCAGGAGTACAAAATTGTGACAAGAATCCTGTAGGATCCATGGTACCAAGAACTATCTGATAAAAATACAAATTTTAAATCAAACTATCTTAAATATCTCAACATTTATTAAGCAATCATACTTCATAATGAGCCCCCCTACACTATTTGTAATATATGTTCATTCTAGTACGAAGTAAAGTAGTAATGACTATTTAGTATTAATGAATTGATACATTCGTATTTACAAATCTGTTACACATGTAATGGGAATGTTTGTTGAGACATCATAAGTTAGATACTACTACAACATAGAAACCCATATTCTGCTAGCCTACTTTCTATAATGGGTTAGAACGAGCCCCTTATCCCACTATCCTACTCGTGAAAACGAGACAACATTAAAATCCTCACAGCATGACCATTTATGCCCTTCATTACCTTCCCTTCTCAGAATTAATATGGTAGTAGAAGAATATCAACTCAATAATAGGACCTCATTCCACACAATCTCTATCAGTAGAGCAAGATAAATCTTCACGAGCCACTATTCACCATCAGAAACCAAGGTATCAATACTCTACACACAAGAGTAACACTACTCTAGAATCATAATGTTACATTACCATACTAGTACCCACAATGAGGAAGAAAATATGTTATAAATAGTTTTTCTATTATCTTATATTTACAGTACCCTCCCAAGGGTATGGGCATACGGGGGCTAACACTAGACATACAAAGGATTATTGTCCCTTAACATTCCCTGTTAGTCACATTTGGGCTCTAGAGTTTATTTCAAGGTGTAATGCAACCCTTGGAGGGATATATGTGGTTTCTTAAGGTTTCAAACTCATTTCCCATTCTTTCAATTCCTCACTA
>ML820705.1:0-11299 GCA_009831015.1 Picea engelmannii
GCAAACTAATGTTATAGGGTGGATTCTACACACTGTGTTTTGGAGTAGCATTGCTCAGTAGTAGGATGGGCAATGTTACATTTTGGTATCATAGCAGTTTGGTAATGAGGATGTTACATTGTGGTATCAAAGTAGTTTGGTAACAGGGATGTTACATTGTGGTATCAAAGTAGTTTGGTAATGAGGATGTTACACCTTCTTTTTTTGACCTGACCTAGGCTGCCTCACAAGGTTTTCGACCTAGTTGTAACTTGTTGGCCTCGTCGGGGATGTTTTCACGAGTAGGTTTTTTGGCTGTTATGCATTGTACTTTTTCAGTCAGACACCATTGACCAATTTTTTAAATGAGCACCCTTGCAATGTTCTTAATTGAAATCCTCTAGTTGGTTGAATATCTTCAAGAACATAGGGACCTAACCAAGAAGTTTCAAGTTTTTGTGGTTTTCCTTTGATTCAACCATCATACAACAATACCAAATCTCTTATTTTTATGTATTTTTTCTTTAGGTGTCTGTTGTTCTAGAGTATACACTTAAGGCTATAAAGTGTAGAGTCTAAGAATCCAAAGTGAGTGAGTGATAAAAAGGGAAAGAAACAACTTCGGGGAAAGAAGCTATGGCTGATTTTTGAGTTGTCTTTGTCTAGCTTCCAAATATTCTTGAATGCAGATATCCCACAAAATGGCGGCCCATGAACATTCGAGATCTGTCCAGTTGATGGAAGTCTTAAGTATGGTATCAAAAAGATTCAAAACAATCTTGGTTTGATCTGATAGGCCGAGTTTGATGTTGGCCTGCCTTACGACGAGTACAGTCACGGGGAGAACAGAGCTTTAAAAAAGGGTTGGTGTTTTAAAGTGCTTATTTCAGTTTTATATTATACGAGGAAAATTCAGTGAAGCCAATCGAAGGGTTTAACAAAATCGAAGGTCGTTTTCCGTACCTGAGTTAAAATCTGAAACCGAGTATGAAAATGAAAGAAAAACATAGAGTTGTTAACAATGTGGGGCATCAATTTCAAAGGAATCCCACGCTGTAGTAGAAGAAGAAAAGGAGGAGATACCTTGATGAAAGCATAAAATGTAGAGATCCAAGTAATTTACAGGTCTTGTACCTGCTAGTAGCCGATACAGAGGAAAAGTTGTAAATAACTAGATAACTAGAACCTGATCACCACAGTAGACGTTATACTAAATTGCATCTAAAACATTCATCAAAGACATATATGTAAAAAATGACACGAAGTATGAAATAACAGAGGAAAACACATAACTTAATCTTGGCGGAATATGGAGTCTTCAATTCGCTTTGTATTAATCCTAGCTAAAAAGAACTTTCTCTATTACAATCTCCAACAAAAAAAAAGCCTTTTTGGGTCTCTTCCTAAATGTATATTTAAACAAACTTATAAGCATTTAGAATTCCGATCATTCTGGAAACTTGCCAGTTACAAATGAAAAAATGGAGTGTTTCATCTCCTTGTCTTTTGTCTTCCCTCGTAAGGGTAGAGCACCTTCCTTTCTCTACTCTTCTGGGTCTAGAAATAGAACGGGTTGACATCTGTCATAATTTAACACCATAAACCTACCCCTTCACCTGCTCAATGTAAATGACACACCTTTTAACCAACTGGGCTATCAACCTGGATGGCTCTGTTTGGTTGCTTGTCTCAAAGGTGGAACAACTCTTCAACAATTGTGGCAACCTTTTCCCTACTTATCGGTCTTCCGTGATGATAGAGCATAATTGTAAACTTGGTTGTACTAGCCATTTGTCCACTTGGACCAAATCAACCTGGATTATCTGGGATATCTCCGCTTGCTCCTTCTCCACATTTTCTTTGATGTCCAATAGGTGTTTAGCTATATTTATTTTTCCCAGCGTTCCATCACTGCCTTCCTTATCAAGGTATACCAAAATTTTATTTATCGAGGAGAATGTTTCCTCACAAGAATTCATCACCTCTTTAGCTCTCCCCCTGCTTTCTGATATATTCTTCTCCCAGACCTTCAACAAGATATTCCCTCTAGTTTGTTCTGCGATGGATAATTTGGAGCTGTTGACCATCTCTATCTTCGTCGTAGCTATAACAACATCTTGGAAAACAACCCGAGTTTCCCCAACCTCTCTTTCTCTCAAAGAAATATTTTATAACACTTGATCTATCATTTGAAAGTGGTTCTGAATGGTTCCCACTTTTACAAGAAAGTCTTGTTGAGCCATTAATACCTTCTATCGGATTTCGGCAGCTTGGGATCTGAACATTTTTATGTCTAAAACTTGATTCTCGGCAACATCCAACTTTGACTGCAACTATATTATTTGCTGCTCCTGCTGGCTTACCCGTGTTTGGCTTACTTGTGCCGACTGGCGCACCATCTCAAGGCCAGATCTAAGCTTCTTGATCTTCTGTAGATCAACTATTCTAGCTTGCTCGAGACTTTTTCTCACCTCATCCCTCGCGTTTACTTCCGCCGTTGCCACCCTAGCTTCCAACTTGTCGATTAAAAGGTTCTTTCACTTCAACTGAGCCTTCAAGGTTCCCACTGAGTACTGGTTATCTGTAGCATAAGCCCCCAATGTTCCTACTATCTTGTCGGTGAATTCCTCCTCCCCTACGACCTTTCCTTTTGTCAAGATTTTAAATATTTTAGCCACTATGCCCGCTTTTTGATATGATTCTTGCTTCACTACAACCTTCCTTTTCTTATCAAAGAAAAAGTCATTAGGGGGTAATTCTTCGACCGAAATGGGCGTTAGTTCTTCACCAAAAATCCATCCTACATCGAGGTTCCCCTTTGTGAACTCTAAGGGTGTGATAGAAGCAATGGGACTACTGATTTCATTGAATGTTTGTTTCGGGGTAGCATCTGTGGCTGGTGTGTTTGACATGAGCGATAGTGAGTCGCCTGAACCTTGCGAGGGTATCTATGCTTGACCTTGGACCTACTTTCCCGGCATACCCTTTTCAGGGTTTCCTTCCTATTGGTAGGGGATTTCATCTCCTCGCTCTAAGGTTACAGCCTCCCCTGTTTCCTCTTGGTTCTTCTCCTTATTAGGACTCGAGTCCTTTGAACCTTTAGCTTCCACTTGGTGTGTAACCGGAAGCTTTGGGGTTTCACCCTGTAAAACCTGGGGGAGACAACTTTGTCGGTGCTCCTAGAATTTAAGGAAAATGGCCATATCTCTGGGTGGCAGGGATTGAATCCAACTTAGGACTTCAGAGTAGGACCTCACACCCTAGAATATTTCATCATGAGGGGAATCCTTGTGTTCATATCTCTTCAGGCCACAACTCACCAGGTGATTTCTCACAACCTTATTAGGGTCGTGCTTCTTGAACTCAATATCCACCAGCTTCATTTCTTATAAAGTCATAGCCTTGGCTTTGGCATGGCCAAAATATAACAAGGAATATGCACCAATATGAATGGGGAAGGGTGACCATACCTTTTTTGATACTCCTTTGAGCTCTTTGCTTATTCTGCTGAGCACAGTCTGACTGGCGATCTCACGACACAATAGTTTATCTGGCAAGAATAGTGGTAGAGCATATGGAGGAACATAGGTGTCGGAAACCCTGATATATGAAAATTCTTCCTCTATATACCAATCTGACACACTACTTAGGTTGGTCATGACGCTATCCAAAATCCTAGGAGGCGGCTGGCCGAATATGGCGACATGCAATGGCACCATTACCTAGTTGAAGATCTCATAGATGAATTCTTTGGCTTTATCCTCCCAAAGCTTCGAGTGGTAGACATGAATAAGATCTGTATTAGATGGATCCTAGATCCAATTCATTAGTGGGAAGGGTGTCATGAAGTAGATAACATCCATGATGTAAGTAGACATAAAGAATGCAATTGCTTTCTTACTTACCCTCTATGCTCGATATTCAGTAATTCGACTAGTCATACTGTTAGACAATAGTTTGGCCCAGTTGAAGGAGAATCCCTCAGCAACTGTATGAATAATAAGTACCCATGGGAGGAAGAAATGGGTAGTGTCTTCCTTCCCATACAACCTGCAGGCCATCATCACTATACACTTGAATTGTGGTTCCAAGGAAGAGATTGAATAGATTCCATGAGTATCAAACCTGAATTTCACAGGGTGTGAGACCCAATCTTTGATCATATAGGATAAAATTTTTGCATACTTATCACACTCCTTCTTCTTGAAACCTTCTAGAAATTTGGCATTGTGAGTAAGGTTCGATGTGGCTGACAATTTATACATTGCCCGCAAATGTTCTGGTATGAAAGTCCCAATCGTTACCTTCTGCTCACTGATAATCGTTCTGGTTGGGATGTCCACATGGTCCAACGCCCACTTGATCATATCACAATAGGGAAGAAGTTGGGGCCTCACCACTATTTTTTTCATCTCTTCTTGAGTGACGATTTTGTATTTGGTTGTCAATTCATCCTTCTCGTTGTCACTAGAATCATCCGAATAGTTTACCGACTCGGATTGCAGAATGTTGGAAACGTATAACCATGTATTGACATAATTAATACTTCGGGGCAAGGTATCGGAAACAACATATGAACCCTGACCTGAACTCTCAGTAGCTACCTTGGGCACTTTTTGTGGAGCCATGATAGAGGGACCTGCAACTGGATCTCCTGTTGGAAAAAATGAAAACACAAACAACAGTTATCTTGGTGAAACGACTCTGTGCGCAAATAGAAATGAAAACTGAAATAATGAAGGAAAATCTCTCTATCTTGGTCATTTAATCTTGTGTGTGTCCTTGCCAACATAACGGTCAAATCGATTAATAGAAATATTTAGAAGTAAAAATGAGATCTTACCATCCGTCACCTCACTGCAATTCAAATAAATTCCATAAATTCTTGACGATTCGTAATATTGAAAAACGCAAAATCATTCAAAAATTCATCCGTAAACCATGTGTGTTAAAGTTTGTCTAAGGTGCTAATTAATCTAGTTTATTTCTTTCAATTTAGTGCACTTAGTTTCTAATACCCTTTTCGACGTTCGCCACATCGGGTGTTTTCGCTCCTAGTCACTAAACCTTAAAAACCCGAAATCGCGATGGTGCAATTTAATTGATTAAAAGTGATTAGAATTGAGCCTTTAATTAATCCATGGTTAATTAAAGAAAATCATGACTTTGTGGATCAGGGTTACAAGGGTGATTCCCTTTGGGGAAACAATTGTCGAGTCGCGAAATCACGATAGTGACTAACTAGGGTTTAAAGTGCTTTATTCTTGATACTAACCTGGGTAACTTTAACACAACTTCGCGACTTCGCAAGTCAGAGGCTTGAGAAACGTTTTTAGTAATGATGTACTAAGAGATGATAAACCCCGCTTAGTCTTTTAGTAATGATGATTAGAATTGGGAAGTTTTTTTCCATTTCTCACGTCGAGATACTGCGATTTTAGGGGGTAGAAACGTGAAACAAATGAAGTCCTGAAATTCAACCCTTTTTGGGCTTAAGTATAACATTTCATTTATTTAGAGAAAGGTGGCTCCAATAGTGTCAATCGTGCCAAGATTTTTTTTGCTGCTTTTGAACTTCTTGATGTTGATGAGCTAGCATTTTTTCTTCCTCCAATTTGTTAAATTGATAGAAGTGTTGTTTTGTATTTAAGGTATGGTCAAATCTTAGTACATATTCTACCCTTTCTGCATTTTCCCAGAAGTGTAATGGAATTACAGTTTCTTGACCATAAACAAGTTTGAACGAAGTTTGACCAGACAATATTTTGTACGTAGTCTTATATTACCACAGTATTACTGGGACCTTATCATCCCAATCATCCCTGTCAACCCCACAATTTTTTTGTTAAACCCTTGTGAAGTGTTTTGTTGAAGGATTTGATTGCACCATTAGCTTTTGGATGATAGACCATTGTTTTCCTGTGGTCAATCATGGATTTTTTAAAGTAAGATATGAATTGTTCCATTGACGAAGTGTGTTCCCTAATCCCTGATTAAAGTTAGGGAGAATCCAAATCTTGTTACTATGTTTCATATATAAATTTAGTTGTTGACTCTTTTGTACAATTCTCGAATGGTTCTGGTTCTACCCATTTCGTTAGGTATTTGACTGCAGTAATGATATAATTCTCCCATATTCACTTGTCTCTTTTTGGGAATGGACCCACAAATCCTATATCCCATACTTCAAATGGAAAAGTAGGGTTTACTGAGTGTAGGGGAATTTCATTTTTCCAAAGGGGTCATCCCATCCTCTAGTATTTGTCACATTTCTTCAGTTTTTCTAGACAATATCTATGTAAAGGCAACCAACAAAGGCTTTCTTAAAGTATATTTCATGCTATCGTGTCATCTTGAAAATGGCCTCCCGTAGGGCCAAAATGAACCTCCTTGATTATGTCTTCTCTTTCATGTTCCAAGGAACATATTCTTAAGATATCATCACTTCCTAGATTATATAAGTTTCCATTCATGAGAGTGAATGGGGTTGCTTTTACTGCTAGATTATTCTTTTTATTTTCTAGAAGATCATCAAGAGCCTTCCCTTCTAAAAAATTTCTATTTTTTTATCTCTTTGGGAGTAGTTTCAACCCAGAATAAATGTGCATCAGGTAAATCATCCTCTATCCCTATCAGATCTTCTCCTGTTTTGAGTCGGGATAGGTGATATTGGATGAAATTATTTTTTCCTGGTCAGACTACTATGTCGAATTCAAATTCCTGAAGCAATAGTAGCCATTGACATATTTTACCTTGGTAGAGTGGTTTGTTTACTAGGTACTTAATATCTTTATGATCTATGAAGAATGTGAATGGATTTTCTAGTAAATAATGTTGAAATTTCCGCAAGGTGAAGATCATAGCCATATATTCTCTTTTTGTTGTTGAATAGTTACATTATGATTTATTCAGTTTTTTACCAGTGCATGCATTGGGATGGTCGATCATGTCATCCTATGGCTGCACTAAGACTGATCCCACAACAACATTGCATGCATTGATATGGACGTGGAATTTTCTTGTGTAGTATGGAAATCCTAGTATTGGTGCTTCTACCAATTTTATTTTTAGCAACTCGAAGAATTTGTTACATTCCTTGAGCCAATTAAATTCAACTTGTTTTTTGAGTAGCTCGTCAAATATTGGAAATTTAATATCAAAGCAGTGACACATGAATTTTCTACAATACCCCGTATGTCCAAGGAATATTTTGATTTGTTTTTTATTTATCGATGGCTTTAGGTTGATGATTGCTTCAAATTTTTCAATATCGAATTTGATTCCATCTTTGCATACTATATTCCCAAGTAAGATGCCAATTGGAGTGCCATAGATGCATTTCTTGATATTTAAAGACATATGAATCTGTCAACACCTTTCTAGCATCATCCCGACCCACTAGATTTGGTATTTTAATAAGTTGTAGATTGTCCAATCATCAAAATAGACAACCATGGTTTTATAAATGTGCTCTTGAAAATATTTTACCACTATCCTTGAGAATACTGCTAGTGTATATTTTATTCCAGAAGGCATCACCCTATATACAAATGATCCAAATTCAGATACAAAAGTCATTTTTTTTTATCCTCCTTTGCAATTGGTACTTGGTTATATCTAGAGAACTCATCTGTGAAGGAATAAAATTCATGTCCAACGACTTCATTGATAACTTTATCTACGAATGATGTCGCGAATGGGTCAGTTATGGTTATCTTATTTAGTCCTATGAAATTGACACATATTTTTAACTTCTTTGGGTCATGATTTTTGGGTTGCAACACCATTGGAATTTCCCACTCAGATTTTTCGACTGGGTAAATGATCTAAAAATGAAGAAGACTTGTATTCTTGAAAATATTTGCAAGTTAAATTTTATGTGTTAAAATGCAAATGGATCAACTTTGCAACACAACTTTAATAGGATTTACTCATTCAAGATGCATATAAACAGCAGCAAAAACAGTGAACATAAAACACATAACACAACAAATGATAAAGGAGTTCACCCCTCTCTTGGGCTACATCTCCTGGTCCAGCTTCCAATGGATCATTTGTATTGTTTGCTCAAAGTGCTAAAAAATGTGCTTTACAATCCTCAAAATGCGAAATAGACTATTCCAATGCCTTCAGAACGTCCAAAAACCCCTAGTTGGGCTTTTTCGACACCTCGTTTGGCCAAAAATTAAAGAAGATAGGCTTCCTGGAAGTCCCCCCTTCAAACTTGTTGTCTCTGCATCTACAAAATGCACCCTTGTTGGCTCAACCTAGACCACACACATATTTAAGCGTTAAAACTTAGCACCAGGCGTAGCCGCACGACCGGTACAAACTGTCGAACGGTTACGCGCTGGCCCTTAACTGTCCAAGGCCCACGGGCACATAGCCGCCATATGACCTCGCGCACATATAAAAAAAGGCTGAGTCCAAACCACATGACAACGGTCGGTGCGCCGGTGGTTCTATGCACAACACATGTGACCGGGCTATATTAAAAGGGCTATGTTGAAACACATATGCACACTCGTGGTCATATTACAACACATACGACCGGGGTTTAGTTTGAATGTGCGAGCAAAGGTTTAAACCATGGAAATATTACAATATAACATAACCATGGGCTGGTGCTAGGCCCCAACCCAACCCGCTACCCAAATTTACAACATTTGAATTCAAATAGAATCTGCACCGTATAGTGTTAAGAAACACTATGGTGGCGCGTTGGTTGGTAGTTTTTTCCAAAGCTTTGCACACAGGTGGAGGTCACGGGGTCGAATCTGGTGGACTCCAAATAAATTTTAAACCAATATATAGGGGACACGTGGCGGCCATTGATTGGGCCACGTGTCGCCATTCCATTCGCTGCAAACAAGCCATGTCACCTACCAACTGTCCAAATAGCTTCCTGCCACATGTCGTACAGCCTGCCACGTCAGCGTCTGTACGGACTGTACAGTCATCATCCTTTTTTTTGCCTGTTTGTCATTTGGAACATAACACAATATCTCTCACTCCTGATGTCCGTTTGAACCCAAACGAGTTGTGTTGGGTTCGTAACGATGAGGCCTATGCTCCCGTTTTATTTGAAGCGATTCCAAGCACTTTGAATTTTTGAGCAAAATTTGATCCCCTGGATCACACCTCCCCATTGGAAAGCTTTTGGACCTCCAAAAGACTGTTTTTAGTCTATCTGAAGATGAGGGTATAGCTCCCTCACCTTTCCAACCACAATCCACTTGGCTTTGCTTGGATTTTTACCTTTAAGACCAACTCGAAGATACTCCACATTTCCTCGTTTTGAAGTTCGCATTCTCCTGTCAAGGATGGTGTCTTCATGCAGTTTTGTAAGATATTCTGGGGAAAAATCATCTATAGAAGTAATATGAACATGCTCTCCTTGATCATCAATCAAAGGAGGCTCATACAATTTCAAATTCTCAACATTAACAACTACATACATTTGCATATAATGAGGCAAATCTAAACGAAAGGCATTGTTACCAATCTTGTCGATAATCTTGAAAGGACCATATCGAATTGGTTTCACTTTTTTACCTTCTCCTTTAAGCCTCTCCTTACTAATGTAAAGCCAAAATTCATCTCCAACTTGGAAACTGTGATCAACACGATTCTTGTCATGTCTCGTCTTGTACTTGGCTTGACTCTTTTCCAACTGCTCTTGCACCATTTGATGTATCGACAGAATTTGTTCAATGAACTTTTATGCCCTATCAATTTCATATTGACCATCAATAGAAATATCCTTCCCAAAGATAAAATCTAAAGGAGATTTGGGCAAATAGCCAAAACATGCTTCAAATGGAAACGTTTGAGTTGAAGAGTGCTTAGCTCGATTGTAAGCATGCTAAATGTAGTGTAAATGTTCATCCCAAAGTTTAGGATGCTTGCTGCAATAAGCACGAAGAAGATGCACCACTGTTTGATTTACCACTTCTGTCTGACCATCTATTTGTGGATGAAAAGCTGTGCTCTTTTTCAGTTTGGTGTCCATGAGTGCCCATAAACTCGACCAAAAACTTCCAACAAATCGAGAATCCTAATCAGAAATAATGGATTTAGGCAATCCAAAATGAACCCAAACATTTTGAAAGAACATTTGTGCCATTTTCTTAGCTATCACCTGCTTTGTACAATGCATCAAAATACACATTTTGCTAAATCGATCAACCACAGCATAAAGATAATCATGATTTAGTCTAGACATAGGTATCCCTCCTACAAAGTCCATGGAAATATTTTGCCAAGGATGAGAAGGAACCGGAAGTGGAGTATACAAACCCAACTTTCGATTGCTAGGTTTACTTGTGGCACATAACAAACATCCTCGAACATATCTTGAAACACTTTCATTCATTTTAGGCCAGTAGCAGTATCTTTGCAAATTAACCACTGTCTTGCCTACACCAAAATGACCAGTAATAAGAGAAGAATGGGCTTCTCTTATAATGTTGATTCTTTCCCCCTGTGGAATACATAGCTTGCCAAGATGATACAAAATATTATCATGCACATGGTAATCCAATTCCTCAACATGGTTAGAATGACACAAAGTTTCATATACTTCTTTAAAATAAATATCCAAAGCATATTGCTCAACATAACTTTCATGCATGATAGGACTATGCTTAAGAATAACTGAAGCACTAATAATAGGCCTTGAAAGCATATCAACAACTTTGTTATAAATTCCCTTCCTATACCTGATGACCAAGTGGAACTGTTGAAGAAAACCCATCCATCTGAAGTGCCTAGCTTGTTGTAACTTTGTTTGTAAATATTGCAGTGGTTGATGATCGGTGTGTACAATGGTTTCTTTCCCCAACAAATAATGTTTCCATTTTTTCACACTTTGTACCAATGCATACAACTCCTTATCATAAGTAGGATAGTTAATCACGACACCATTAAAAGTTTCAGAATGAAAACAAATGGGCTTACCATGTTGTAGCAAAACCGCTCCCATTACATAATTGCTTGCATCTGTTTGGATTTCAAAAGGTTGTCTTAAATTTGGAAGTGCAAGAACTGGCTCTGAACTGATCTTCTCTTTCAAAGTATCAAAAGCCTTTTGTTGCTTGCCTCCCCATTGAAAAACTTGCTTGACACTTGTCACTACATGTAATGGAGCTGTAATGGAAGAAACATTAGCAATAAAGTTTCTCCAATATTGGGTTGCTCCCAAAAAACTTCTTACCTCTGTCACATTGTTGGGCTTGGGCCATTCCAATATGACTTTGACCTTGGAGGGATCAATTTTTAATTCACCTCCACCAACAATATTCCCTAAGTAAATAAGTGA